>ML243146.1:0-37405 GCA_005239495.1 Nicotiana undulata
CTCATGCTACGCTTCTGTACTTAATTGTACAGGTTCTGAGGCAGGTGCATCTGGTTATCCGACGGAGCTCGAACCTGAGAGTATATTTTGTACCTGACTTCACGGTGAGATGCTTCCCTTGGCGTTTCTCAGCAGCACTATGGAGTTGTCTTTTGTTTATGTCTGTCTACTTCTTTTAGACAGTAGAACAGTTTATTCTATCTTTTGTATATTCTACTAGTTCGCCTGTAGACTTGTGACACTAGTTCCTGGCACACACGTAGTAGACATTTTATATTTTTGGGACTGCATGTATATGTTAGTTCAGGACTTTTATGGCTACTTTTGTCTAAGTTGACTAATTATTCATTTCCACTTAATGTTTTTAACTCAAAAATTTGGCAAGTATTGGAATGTTTATCAAATAAAGAAATATCACTAGAAATTCAAGTGTTGGCTTGCCTGACCCCGGTGTAGGGCTCCATCACGACCGGAGTTAGGATTTCGGGTCGTGAAAACATGGTATCAAAGCTCTAGGTTCACGTAGGTCTCACAAGTCACGGGAAACCCATTAGAGTCTTGCGGATCGGTACGGAGACGTATGTACTTATCTTCGAGAGGCTATAGGGTGTTAGGAAACCTCTCTTTATTCATATTCTATCGTGCAGTCGATGGTATACTAAATCTCACTCTTCTATTCTCTCACAGATGGTGAGGACACATGCAACTGACGTTCCAGACCCGGAAGATGCCGCTACCCCCGCCGTCTGAGGCCGTGGCTGAGGCCGGGGAAGGGCACCGGCCCTAGGTAGGGGACGAGGGCGTCACAGAGCTGTTCCATTAGTACCCCCAGCGGATCCGGCAGAGGATCCCACTATTGAGGAGCAGGGTGAGGTACCCTCATCAGATCCAGCTTCGATGGACTTCATGACTGCACCGGGCTTCCAAGAGGTCATGAGCCGTATGATGTGATTCATGAACACTGTGACTCATGCTGGTTTATTTCGCGGATCCTGCCACATCTCAGGCGGGAGGGGGAGTCCAAATTCCTAGTGCCCAAGCCGCGAGACATGCAACAACGGTATATCAGACCCCGGGTACACTGCCCGTGGGTGGAGCCCATCCTGTAGCAGCAGCACCTGAGCTCAGACCAGCTACGGACGGTGATCCGCAGAAGTTATTGGATAGATGGACTAGATTGCACCCTCCTGTCTTCAGGGGTGAGCGGGGCGAGGATGCCCAGGACTTCATTGATAGGTTCAGGGACAGATTGCACAACATGAGGATATTGAAGTCCCATGGAGTCGACTTCACTACTTTTCAGTTAGAGGGCAGGGCCCGCAGATGGTTGCAGTCTTATATCCTTGGTAGACCGGTAGGTTCCCCTTCCATCACTTGGGATAAGTTCACTCAGTTGTTCCTGGACAGATATATTCCACCCTCCGAGAGGGAAGAGATGCGGTATCAGTTTGAGCAACTAGAGTAGGGACATATGTCAGTGATAGACTACGAGGCCAGGTTTTCTGAGTTGTCTCGTCATGCCCTGATGATACTTCCTACTGATGCTGAGAGAGTGCAGAGATTTGTAGCTGGGATACACTCAGGCCCGAGAGGTGGAGATGGGGACTCCCTATCAGCTTGTGGTTGAGATAGCTCGCCGGATTGGGGGTTATCGATCGAGGGGCAGAGAGCAGGGTCAGGAGGACAAGAGAGCTAGATTTTCTGGAGATTTCAGAGGTGCCCCAGCCAGGGGTAGAGGTTAGTTTGGTAGAGGACAGCCTTGCAGGCCTCCATATTCAGCTCCTCCACCACCTCCCCGTGGTGCACCAGTGAGGCCTTATTTTAGCGCTATGCTGGAGAGTTCCTACCGTCCACCAGCCATTCAGGGTTCCTCCGGCGGGTATTCTGGTCATCAGGGGTCTTTTAGTCCGTACTTCAGTGCCATGCCATAGAGTTCTCACCGTCCCCCAGCTATCCAGGGTTCGTCGTCTTCAGGGCAGCAGGTTATGGTACCGAGGAGATGTTATGAGTGTGGGGATTCAGGCCATGTGAGGAAGGCTTGTCCCAGGCTGCGGGGCAAGGACGTTCAGCAGAGTTATCAGCCTACATTCTTAGGACCAGCACCCCCTCCACCTAGAGGTGAAGGACAGGCTGGTAGAGGTCGTCCCAGAGGTGGAGGCCAGGCAGGGGGAGCTCAGCCAGCTCCTATTCATTCCAGCAGAGGTCAGTTTTTCGGTGCACCAGCCAGATTCTATGCTATTCCGGCTCGATCAGATGCAGTGGCCTCAGATGCCGTGATCATATGTACTATTTCAGTATGTGGTAGAGGGGCATAAGTGTTATTTGATCCAGGATCTACTTATTCATATGTATCAGCTTTATTTGCTTGTTTCCTGGATGTTCCTCGCGAGTCCTTGGGTACTCCTATTTATGTGTCCACTCCCGTGGGCGATTATGTGGTGGTAGACCGAATTTATCAGTCCTGTGTGATTACATTTTGTGGGTTCGAGACTAGAGCGGATCTCCTATTGCTCGATATGGTTGATTTCAAGATTATCCTGGGCATGGATTGGCTATCTCCCTATCATGCCATCTTGGATTGCCATGCCAAGACGGTTACCCTAGCCATGCCAGAGTTGCCTAAGCTGGAGTGGAGAGGTTCCTCAGTTAGTGCAGCTAGTCGAGTTATTTCCTTCCCGAAGGCTCGACATATGGTCGAGAAAGGTTTTCTGGCCTATCTTGCTTATGTGCGGGACACCGCCGCCGAGTCTCCGACGATTGACTCAGTGCCAGTGGTTCGAGAGTTTGCTAATATATTTCCTTCAGACCTTCCAGGCATGCCTCCGGATCGTGATATTGATTTCTGTATTGATGTAGCTCCAGGCACTCAGCCTATTTCCATCCCCCCGTACCGTATGGCTCCAAAAGAATTTAAGGAGTTGAAGGAGCAACTTGAGGAGTTGTTGGCTAAGGGGTTTATCAGGCCGAGTGTGTCGCCGTGGGGTGCTCCAGTGCTATTTGTGAAGAAGAAAGATGGGTCCATGCGGATGTGTATTGACTACCGCAAGCTGAACAAGGTCACCATTAAGAATAAGTACCCATTGCCGCGCATCGATGATTTGTTTGACCAGTTGCAGGGTGCTCAGGTGTTTTCTAAGATTGATTTGAGATCGGGGTATCATCAGTTGAAGATTCGGGACTCGGATGTTCCGAAGACTGCTTTTCGTACCAGATTGGCCATTATGAGTTCCTGGTGATGTCCTTTGGCTTGACTAATGCCCCAACAACATTTATGGATTTGATGAACAGGGTGTTCCGGTTGTATATTGATTCCTTTGTCATTGTCTTCATTGATGACATTCTGATTTGCTCATGTAGCCTGGGCGAGCACGAGAAGCATTTGAGCGTTGTGCTCCAGACTTTGCGATAACAGAAGCTATATGCTAAGTTCTCCAAGTGTGAGTTTTGGTTGGATTCCTTGGCATTCTTGGGGAATGTGGTATCCGGAGAAGGTATCAAGGCTGATCCTAAGAAGGTTGAGGCAGTTCAGAGTTGGCCACGTCCTACTTCAACTACAGAGATCAAGAGCTTCTTGGGCCTAGCAGGCTATTGGCGATTTATGGAGGGCTTCTTCCATTGCAGCCCCATTGACTAGATTGACTCATAAGAACGCCCCGTTCCGATGGTCCGACGAGTGTGAGGCGAGCTTTCAGAAGCTCAAGACAGCATTGACCTCAGCACCAATTTTGATATTTCCTTCCGGTTCTAGGATGTATACAGTATATTATGACGCTTCGCGCGTTGGTTTGGGGTGTGTGCTGATGCGGGTGGGGAGAGTTATTGCTTATGATTCGCGCCAGCTGAAGGTTCATGAGAAGAATTACCCTGTGCACGACTTGGAGTTGGCGGCGATTGTTCATGCTCTTAAGATTTGGAGGCACTACTTGTATGAGGTGTCCTGTGAGGTTTATACAGATCACCACAACTTACAACACTTGTTCAAGCAGATGGATCTTAATTTGAGGCAGCGCAGGTGGCTTGAGTTGTTAAAGGATTATGATATCACCATTCTTTATCATCCGGGCAAGGCAAATGTGGTAGCAGATGCCTTGAGCAGGAAGGCAGAGAGTATGAGTAGTTTGGCTTATATTGTAGTAGAAGAGAGACCCCTAGCCTTGGACATTCAGTCCTTGGCTAATCGCCTGGTGAGATTAGACCTTTCAGAGCCTCGCCGAGTTCTTGCACATGTGGTTGATCAGTCTTTGTTATTGGGGGAGATTAAGGCCCGGCAGTTTGATGACCCGTGTTTGGAAGAGCTGCGGGAGATATTGGTCCAGGGTGGTGCCAAGGAGATTTCTATGGGTGAGGATAGTGTTCTGAGACTTCAGGGCCGTTTGTGTGTCCCTAATGTTGATGGCTTCAGGGAGAGGATTCTAGAGGAGGCTCACAGTTCACGATATTCTGTTCATCCTGGTGCTACGAAGATGTATCGTGACTTGAAGCAACATTTCTGGTGGAGGCGGATGAAGAAGAACATAGTGGAGCATGTGCCTAGATGTCTTAATTGCCAGCAGGTTAAGTATGAGCACCAGAGGCCAGGAGGCCTACTTCAGCAGATGCCCATTCCTGAGTGGAAGTGGGAGCGCATCACTATGGACTTCGTGGTCGGGTTTCCTCGGAATTTGCGGAAGGTTGACGCGGTTTGGGTCATTGTGGATAGGTTGACCAAATCGGCGCATTTCATTCCAGTAGCTACTACTTACACTTCTGAGAGGTTAGCCCAGATCTACATTCGGGAGATAGTCCGGTTGCACGGTGTGCCGGTGTCCATTGTATCAGATCGAGGCCCTCAGTTCACCTCGCACTTTTGGAGAGCATTGCATAGTGAGATGGGTACCCCAGATAGAGCTCAACACAACATTTCACCCTCAAACTGATGGTCAGTCGGAGCGTACAATTCAAATAGTGGAGGACATGCTTAGGGCATGTGTGATTGATTTTGGAGGTCAGTGGGACCAGTTCTTGCCTTTGGCCGAGTTTTCTTACAATAATAGTTATCAGTCCAGCATCGAGATGGCTCCATTTGAGGCTTTGTATGGTCGGCGATGTCGTTCTCCTATCAGGTGGTTTGAGCCTGGCGAGGCTAAGTTATATGGCACTGACCTGGTGAGGGATGCTTTGGAGAAAGTGAAGTTGATTCAGGAGAGGCTCCGCACAACACAGTCTAGACAGAAGACTTACGCGAATCAGAAGGCGCGTGACATATCATTTATGGAGGGAGACAAGGTTCTATTGAAGGTCTCGCCGATGAAGGGTATTATGAGATTCGGGAAGAAGGGCAAGATGAGGCCAAGGTTTGTAGGTCCTTTTGAGGTACTGAGGCGGATCAGAGAGGTTGCTTATGAGCTTGCTTTACCTCCCAGTTTATCAGGAGTTCACCCGGTCTTTCATGTATCTATGATACAGAGGTACCGCGCCGACTTCTCTCACGTGATTGATGACAGCACCATACAGTTGGATGAGAGGTTGAGCTACGAGGAGGAGCCAGTTGCTATTATTGACAGGTAGGACCGCCAGTTGAGATCCAAGGGAGTTTCTGCCGTAAAGGTCCAATGGATGGGCCAACTAGTCGAGGAGGCGACTTGGGAGTCCGAGGAGGACATGCAGAGCAGATATCCACACTTTTTCAGCACTTCAGGTATGATTCTAGACCCGTTCGAGGACGAACATTTGTTTAAGAGGTGGATAATGTAACAACCCGATCGGTTGTTTTGCGTTATAAGACCCCGTTACCCTGAATGAGACTTCTCGTAGTGGCTTTTTATTATTTATGACTTGTGGGGACGGTTGGTTCAGGATTCGGAAGAGTTTAGAGTAGTATAGGAACACTTAGTTCCTTAAGGTTGGTCTTTAAGGCCAAGTTTGACTTCGGTCAACGTTTTGAGTAAACGACCTAAAAATCGAATTTTGACGGTTCCGGTAGCTTCGTATGATGATTTCAGAAATGTGCGTATGTCCGGAATGGGTTTTGGATGACTCGGGAGCGTTTCGACGCCTAATAGCGAAAATAGAGTTTCCTTAAGTTCGAATTGAGGTTTGGAATGTGTTTTTGTGATATCAAGGTCCGAACGGAATTTCGAGACCGGGAATAGTTCCGTTATGTCATTTATGACTTGCTTGCAAAATTTGGTGTCATTCTGAGTAGTATAGGTCGGTTCGGCGCATTGTTAGCGAATTCAAGAACTTAAAGTTCTTAAGTTTGATTTTAGGGGTTTTGAGGTGTGATTTTGAGTTTTAGCGTTGTTTTAGGTGTTCCGAAGGCTCGAGTGAGTCTGTGTTATGATTTGGGACTTGTTGGTATATTTGGACGGGGGATCGGGTGGGCCCAGGTGCTGTTCGGGCATCAATCGAGGCCCAAAACCAGCAGCTATAATTGCTGGTGCACCAGATCTGGTGTAACCGCAGGTGCACTTGACCAGCCGCAGGTGCGAGACCGCTCCTGCGGTCCAGGCCTCGCAGGTGCGGCCCCCAGGTGAGGCTGCCAATCCTCGCAGGTGCGAGCTCCTCTCCGCAGTGCGAGCTCCTCTCCGCAGATGCGAGCTCCTCTCTGCAGATGCGAGCCCAGGTCCTCTTGTCCAATTCCGCAGGTGCGAGCCGCTTCTCGCAGATGCGATATCGCAGGTGCGGTCCTAGAGCCGCAGGTGCGGAATCCCTGTAGGCAGAGAGGTCTTTTAAGTACGGGAAAACCTCCATTTTTGAACATTTCACCTTCTTCTTTGGGCGATTTTTAGCATGCAAAAGGGACCAACGACCTAACTACTAAGAGCTAAGTAATTTCCACCCTAATATTGATTTAATACATGAAATCCTAGGTAGATTAACACCCTATTTAGTGTAAATCAAAGGTTAGACCAAAACCTAGGGCTTTATGGAGATTTTAGGAAATTACCCACTAATTAGCTATGAAATCATACAAAAATCATATATTAATGATCCTTAGGTTATGGGTTAGAATTTTCTTCGAGAATGTTCGGAATCCGAGCATGTGGGCCCGGGGATGTATTTTGGGATTCTTCAAAGTAGGTTGAAATAACGGCTTAATTAGGTAAATTTCATACTTTTGAGAATAGATTAATTGATGTATACCATATTTGACTAGTTCCGAGTCCTTTGGAGACGAGTTTGGAGTTTCGACGTGTTCTTGACTCGGAGAGTAGGCTCGGCACGAGGTGAGTCTCCTTTCTAACCTTGTAAGAGGGAATTGTCCCCATAGGTGATTATAAATAATTGTATGTCCTTGTTTGCGGGGGCTACGTACGCACGAAGTGACGAGAGTTCGTGCGTAAAAACTACTATGTTATGTTTGGGTAGTTTTAGGACTCACAAGCATGTGTTTGTGTGCCTTGTATGTGACCTTAACTGTGTTTTGAGTTGCTTAGTATCCTCGAATTGGTATGAAGATATTTAGGAAGTTACATTCAAATTACATTACTTAAATTCTTGTCTTCAAGCATAATCTTTGTTAGATCCTTGGATTCTTAATAAATTCTGTGTATGTATATGGGCACCCGCATTGCATGTATGATTCGTGAGCGGGATAGCCCTATCATTATGTCAACCGCGTCGCATGTTCGATTCACGAGCGGGGTAATAGATGCATCTATGGTTCGAGCCGTTCGACCCTCGACAGTGCACATTTATTTTCGCGACGCTTCGGCCGTACGCTTTCGGCATACTATGTGCTATATATATTTGACTGAGAGTTTGTGATACTTGTATAATTTGATTCATGTAAAAAGGAAAATTTGTACATCATATGCTAGTGAAATTTGACGTGCAAAGGTAAATTACAATTTTATGCTTGATATTTCATGACTTTGTGATTATTACGATTGTTATCCCTGCCTAGCCTTCATTTAATTATATTATTACATTTTGACCCTAGTAAGTATCACGTCGACCTCTCGTCACTACTTCTTCGAGATTAGACGGGATACTCACTGGGTACATATCTGTTTATGTATTCATGCTACGCTTTTGTACTTAATTGTACAGGTTCTGAGGCATGTGCATCTGGTTATCCGGCCGGAGCTCGACCCTGAGAGTATATTCTATACCTGACTTCACGGTGAGATGCTTCCCTTGGCGTTTCTCAGCAGCACTATGGAGTTGTCTTTTTTTTATGTCTGTCTTCTTCTTTCAGACAGTAGAACAATTTATTCTATCTTTTGTATATTCTACTAGTCCGCCTGTAGACTTGTGACACTAGTTCCTGGCACACACGTAGTAGACGTTTTATATTTTTGGGACTGCATGTATATGTTAGTTCAGGACTTTTATGGCTACTTTTGTCTAAGTTGACTAATTATTCATTTCCACTTAATGTTTTTAACTCAAAAATTTGGCAAGTATTGGAATGTTTATCAAATAAAGCAATATCACTAGAAATTCAAGTGTTGGCTTGCCTGACCCCGGTGTAGACGACCGGATTTAGGATTTCGGGTCGTGACACATAGTGTCTTGTATTTGCAAAATGCATTGATAAAGTTAAAGACACGATGTCCTTAACTTCATTACCGTTGTTCTAAATATTAAGGACATAGTGCCCTGTATTTGCAAATTGTATTGATAAAGTTTCATGATTGTTGTTCTAAAAAATATCAAGGACATAGTGTCCTGTATTTGCAAAATGTATTGATAAAGTTAAGGACACAATGTCCTTAACTTCATGACTGTTGTTCTAAATATTAAGGACATAGTGTCCTGTATTTGAAAATTGTATTGATAAAGTTAAAGACATAATGTCCTTAACTTCATGACTGTTGTTCTAAATATTAAGGACATAGTGACCTGTATTTGCAAATTGTATTGATAAAGTTACGGACACGATGTCCTTAACTTCATGACTGTTGTTCTAAATATTAAGGACATAGTGTCCTGTATTTGCAACTTGTATTGATAAAGTTTAGGACATGATGTCCTTAACTTCATGAATACTGTGTAAATATTAAGGACATAGAGTCACTTAACTTCATGACAGTTCTAAGTATTAGAGACATAATGTCCTGTGTTTTGCAACTTGTATTGATAAGTTTTGGACATCGTGTCCTTAACTTCATAATTGATGTATAAATATGCCCTGAATTTCCCATTTTCTTGACTTGCATGATGGATACAATATGTATTATATTATTTTTAATGGTAGATGGACTGCATACTATAAGTATATTGATCATCAAACAAAGCTTGTTCTAGTACCTGAGGCAATTCGATTTGAAGATTTCATTAAATAGGTCTTTGAAGTTATTGAATTGGATAGAGACAAGTTTGAAGCAATAATATGGTTTGATATCAACCTGGGAACAAGCAAGGGAATGCTTGTATCGAAAGATTTAGATCTTCACATATGTATAGAGTTACTAAAAAGTCATTCACTTTTCAAGGGCTGTCGTTTCATTGTTGATGTTTCGGAAAGAGTTTTTGGTTCTACAAGAACCTTTGGACATGTCAATACAGAAACTCAACAAGACAATCAAGACAAATGCTAACAGATAATGGAAATAGATGTGGTTGAAGCTCAAACAATAACTGAAGCGGTGCTTCAAACATTTGATTCTATTCAAGTGGAAGGACAGAGTATTATAGAGATTGACAACTAACAAGCTTTGGGTATTCAAGTCTCAGAGAGTGCACCAGTAATAGAAGAAGTTGCTGAAAAAACCTCTACTTAACTAACTAGACGAAGCTCAAATTAGAAACAAAAAGAATCCCCAACTACGATATTAAGAGACAATGCTTCGTTGGATGAAATAAAAGTGGGATCAATATTTGACAAAAGATGAGTATAATTAACTGTTTTTTGAATGTAGCAATTAAAGGACATTTTAAATTCAAGGTTGTTAGATCAAGCTCAACAAGATATTCATTGAAATGCAATGATGATAGGTGTGGGTGGTATGTGCGTGCTTTCAGAATTAAAGATTCAACACTATTCAAGATAGTAAAGATTGAGAAAAATCACGACTGCTCAGTTAACACTATGAAAGCTGATCAAAGGCATGCAACTTCAAAGTTGATTAGTGGTTACATTATTGACAATCTTCGAGACCCAAGGTTTGAAGTTACACCAGCCTTGCAGAATTGCAAAAATTGTATAGACTAGACATTGGTTATTACAAGGCGTGGCGTGCTATTCAACGTGATTCAACTTTAATAAGAGGAACTCCTGAAGAGAATTATGAATTATTGTCTTCATACTTGTATATGATGAAAAGTAAAAACCCGGGAACATATACTAACATAAAGATAGACGACAACAACATGTAAACAATCAAAAAGAGTTTATTAGTATGTTTTATAAACTTTAGTACATGGTGTCCTTAACTTTGATGTGTGAAAAAAGTTAAGGACACGGTGTCCTTAACTTTGATGTGTGCAGTGAAAAAGTTAAGGACATGGTGTCCTTAACTTTGATTTGTGCAGTGAAAATGTTAAGGACATGGTGTCCTTAACTTTGATGTGTGCAGTGAAAAATTTAAGGACACGGTGTCCTTAACTTTGATTTGTGTAGTGAAAAAGTTAAGGACACGGTGTCCTTAACTTTGATGTGTGCATTATAAAAGTTAAGGACAAGTTGTCCTTAGCTTTGATGTGTGCAGTGAAAATGTTAAGGACAAGTTGTCCTTAACTTTGATGTGTGCAGTGTAAATATTAAGGATTTGGTGTCCTGTATTTTTAACCTTTTGTTATACTGTATTTTCAAGTTCCTTTATATGTTTTATGCATATGGATCATCAATAGCTGGTTAGAATTATTGTAGACCAGTGGTTCTATTGATGCAACTTTTTTGAAGTCAAAATATCATGGTGTTTTAATGATTTCAGTTTCAAAGGATGCAAATAACCAAATATTCCCACTAGCCTTTGGGATTGCAGAATCTGAAAATAACAATTCTTATGAGTTGTACTTTAGTGAGCTTCGCAATGCAATTGGGAGCCGTGACAATTTAATTTTTTTATCAGACATGCATCAATCTATTGCACATGGCATTGCAAAGGTATACTGAAATCCACCATGGGATTTGTATCTATCATTTGGAGCAGAACCTAAAGCGAAGGAAAGTAAAAAGTGAGGTCATAAAACTTTTTCAAAGTGCTGCAAGAGTATACAGGCGCAAAGAATTTGATCTATACATGTCAGATATAACAAAAGTTGATAAGAAGACTTTTGACTGCTTGATGGAAGAACCACCGGAAATGTGGACACGTTCTTGTAGTCCACGACGAAGATATGCCATGCTCACAACAAACATAGTTGAGTCAATGAATTCTGTGCTATTAGAAGCAAGGGAGCTGCCTATATTAAGAATGATGGATTTCATCCAAGTGAAGCTACAACGTTGGTTTTATGAAAGAAGAAATGAAGCAGAAGGAACTTTTTATGACGTTTCTTGTTGGGTAGAAGCGGAATTGAAGAAAAAGATAGATTTAGATTTTACTTTAAATGTAAGTATTATGTTCTTACTTTAGCTTATTATTTTAATGATAATTTAATATAATTTACTAACTTTATAGTTTTTCAACTTTAAAGGTCTTCCCTTTTGATTCATGGTGTTCTAGATTTGAAGAAGGAGGAATTACTTTCTTGGTGGACTTAAACAAAAGAACATGTGATTATTTTCAGTTTCAATTTGATGAATTACCATGTATACATGCGATTGCAGCTATCGAGAAGAGAAACATCAAGAATTCTAATTTCTGCTCGGATTGGTACTTAAAGGAATCTTGGCTGAAAACATATGAAAGACAAATACATCCTGTAGGACATACAAATTTTTGGATTGTACCAGAGAGTGTTAAGTCACAAATTATTAAACCTCTAGATTTTAAAGTGCCGCCCGGTAGAAGGCAGAAGAAAAGGCATATTCTAGCTACCGAGTCATCAAAAATAACATTCAAATGTGGTCGTTGCAGAAGAATTGGTCATAATAGAACATCTTGTATATATTATCCGGCAGTCCATCTATTTTCAAGGAAGCATAGAGAATAATATATATATCCACTTATGTTTATCTACTCTTTTAAGTTTTTGCTATAAATTGGATTCATTTAGATTGTTTTTATTTGAGCAAGTAAACATTAGCAGATGGTTATATAAAAAATGTCCTGAATTTTCAAAGTTTCTTTGCGCTTACGTGCTATTTGTTTTTTTTCTTTTTTTTTTTGGGAGTTCAATTTACCTTTGTCGGACCAATTAATGTTTATGGGATTTTACTCTTGCTGTAAGTAAACACGAAAGTCCTTTTCTTTATAGAATTTGACGCCTGCAACTCACTACATCTTTATTTTTAAAATCAGATTGGTACAAGTAAAACTTAAGGACATATTTTTTTAAAAGTCCTGAAAATTAATAGTATGAATCTAATATTAAGAACATAAATTTCTAAAATGTCCTTAACTTATGAAAATCTCAGATTATTGTCTAGATTTTCAAAAGTTCAGGACATTTCAGAAAAATAGTCCTGAACTTACAGTTACAAGTTTAAAAGTTAAGGACACTGATGATAGGCTATAATTACGTATTTTAGTCGCTTATTACACTCTAATTTACTGCACTTTAATTGAGTTTGAGCTTTAACCGCTAGTATTTTGCACTAATTGTGTGTTTTATGCCTTGTAGGAGTGATTTCGAGCTATTTAGATATTACAGAATGAATTCAAGTGATTTGGAGCTTTGAAGTCTGAGTAAAATCCCAAGGAATTAAGCCGGGATCGTGTTCGGGGATCAACGGATGATAGTTAAGAACGAACAAAGAATCGAGTAGACATATTGCGCATTGTCTAATAAAATACACATAACTTTTCACTCAGAACTTCATTTGGGATCCATAATATATGGTTGGAAAGCTAATTCAAAGTTCTACAACGTTCATATTTTATGTTTTTCCAAAATCCAAATAGAACAGGGTGAAAAATGCGGTCGAATCCGTGGCCGCGGATCTGGCTGCGGATGTGAGGCAAAACACTGGGTAAAATCCGCGGACAAATCCGCTGCCGCGGACGTCCTGACCTGAAAAAGTATCCTTTTTCGCGTAGGAGAAGGTATAATTATTTGGGCCCGACCCTACTTGGTATATATACATGAAAAAACGGTATTTTGAGGACTTTTGACATACTTTTTGACATAATTTAGATCTAAGGAGGCTAAGGAGACTGGGGATTCGACCAAAGGAGACAAGAACACACTAGGAGCAAGGCGGTGAATTCTTCTACAAGTTTCTCACTTCCTTCTTCCTATTTCTATTATTGGTTATGAATTCTAGTACTGTAGTTATGCATACTATTATGAATAGCTAATTTGTTATCTAGGATTTTGATGGAACCTCTTGGATGATAAATTCTTGTTATGTTTTAATATAATTTAACCTTTGAATTTGTCTATTTGTTCAACTACGTGCTTATTTCAGTTGATTGAATGGCCATCGATTGACTGTGCCTATTTATTATGTGTTGCTTGAGAAAGGATACATATTTAGGTGGTTGTTGAACAACGTCACTCCTAATATATGTGTGAAATCAATACAGCGGGTTTAAAGGTAGGTTTAGAAATAACAAAGTCTTGACGTGGTCATAATGAGCGGTTAGATAAAGCCAACTAGCGTAGTTTGAGAAAATATGTCTAGTAAATTGTTGTAGTTGCTCGAGAGAGAATTGCGGCACCTAAAGTGCTCGCGTTCAGTAGAGAATACATAGACAAATTGTAGGGAACATAGCGAGAAGGATTCCAACGTTTGGGGAAATCATAACTCTAGACCTCCATAATTTTGTCTTCAACCCTTAGTCTCTTTAGTTGATAAATTTCTATTGCTTTTTTATAACCATTAGTTAATTAGTTTAAGTAACATAATAGTTATTCGAGCTTGTCCTCTTTGTGATTTTTAACAGTTATAGTGAAACCTTAGTTCTCTGTGGGATTCGACTTCGGACTTATAGACCAGATTATATTTGCAGCGACTGCTTATCCTTTTTAGGACTAGAGTTGGCCGTGATCATCCACTTGGTCCTAAACTTAGACTTACAAACTCATAAATTAAAGGACAATTAGTCCCGAACTTAGACTAACAAGCTCAAAAATTAGGACCATTTGTCCTGAACTTAGAGTTCCAAGTTCAAAAAATAAGGACACTTGGTCCTGAAGTTAGAGTTGCAAATTCAAAAATTAAGGACAGGTAGTCCTTAACTTACAATTACAAGTTCAAAAGTTAAGGACACTTAGTCCTGAACTTAGACTAACAAGCTCATAAATTAAAGGACAATTAGTCCTGAACTTAGACTAACAAGCTCAAAAGTTAAGGACCATTTGTCCTGAACTTAGAGTTCCAAGTTCAAAAAATAAGGACACTTGGTCCTAAAGTTAGAGTTGGACATTCAATAATTAAGGACAGGTAGTCCTTAACTTACAGTTATAAGTTCAAAAGTTAAGGACACTTAGTCCTGAGCTTAGACTTACAAGCTCATAATTTAAAGGATACATAGTCCTTAACTTAGACTAACAAGCTCAAAAGTTAAAGACAATTGATCCTGAACTTAGAGTGGAAGTTCAAAAATTAAAGACACTTGGTCCTGAAGTTAGATTTGCAAATTGAAAAATTGAGGACAGGTAGATTGTGATGACCCAAGGGGTCACGTTATGAATTTAGACTCCATTCTTGTGATGACCCAAAAGGTCATCCTGTGTATTTATAGCTAAGTATGTATTTTGAGGTCATGAAAACCTCCTTCTATCTCACCTCGATTTGCGTGCATAACCCGGGCGTGTATCCGGGGAGCCTTTATGTGAAAACTGAGGAAATTGACAATTTTGTATTTGAAATTTGAATAAAGTTGACATTGGTCAACATTTTTGGTAAACGGACCCGGGCCCGTAATTTGACGGTCCCGTAGGGTCCATAGGAAAATATGGGACTTGGGCGTATGCCCGGAATCGAATTCCGAGGCCCCAAGTACGAGAAATGAATTTTTAAAAGAAATTATTTTCTGAAAATATAAGAATTTTTTGGAAGTGAATTTATATGTGAAGTCTCTGGTATCGGGCCCGTATCTTGGTTCCGAAGCCCGGTACAAGTTTGATATAATATTTATGTCATATCTGTGAAGTTTGAAAAAAAAGGAAGTCATTTGACGTGATTCAGACCATAAATGCAAAGTTTGATGTTTTAGAAGTTTTTGGAAAAAGAATTCATTGATTTTGGGGTTTAATTCGATGTTTATGATGTTATTTTGGTGATTTGATTACATGAATAAGTTCGTAGGATATTTTTGAGGTTGTGTGCATATTTGGTTTGGAGCCCCGAGGGCTCGGGTCGGGATGTTTAAACTTAGCAAAAATCTGCTGTTTGAGAATTTTCTGGTGTCTGGTGTAGTGTACTATGCGAACGCATAGGTTCCTTCGCGAACACATAGTACACGCTGGGGAGGGGGTTGGTCAGTGCTATGCGAACGCACCACACCAGGCGTGAACGCGGAGCACAAGATTTTGGCTCTACGCGAACACACTCAAGGGGGTGCGAACGCACAAAGTAAAGAGGGGACCTGGGGGCTGGGTAGCTTTAACCCTGTGCAAACGCGACCCCAAGCTCGTGAACGCACAGGTCAGGCAAGTCAACCCTTCGTGAACGCGGCCAAGGGCCCGCGAACAGGAAGAGTATTTTTCGCCCAGTTATTCTTTTTGGTAAAAAACAGAACACTTACGGGATTTCACTCCATTTTCATAACTCCTTCTTCTTCACTTCACATTGGGCGTTTCCATGAAGAAATCTTCACAATAACTTCATAGGTAAGTAATCTTAGACTCCTTTTCTTCAATATTTATCAACACCCATGAGATTTCTAGGCCTAAAATATGAGATTAAGGGTAGAAAATTAGAGATTTGGGCAGAGTTAGAGCTTTGACCTCATTTTGGGGTCGGATTTCAAAACAAATTATATGTTCGGGCTCGTGGGTGAATTGGTGAACGGGTTTTGGTCCGAACCTCGTGTTTTGACCAAGCAGGCCCGGGGTCGATTTTTGGATTTTTGGGAAGAATGTTAGAAAGTCTATAATTAAGCATTGGAATTGGATTATTTAGCGTTTATTGACGTTATTGAGTCAATTATGTCTAGATACAATTGATTTGGAGTCGAGTTCTAAAGGAAAGCGGTGCTTGAGGCTTGATCTTGATCGTGGAAGTCGAGGTAAGTGTTTGGCCTAACCTTAGCTTGAGGGAATAGGCGTTGAGTCTTATTTTCTACCTGTTTATTCCATGTTCAACGTATAGGTGAGGTGACGAGTACCTATATGTTGTTTTCAAGCATGCCCGTGAGTCGGATATTGTGAATTAGGTGATTTTCATTGAGATTTATTGTATTATCGATTAAATTTCAATTTGGTGGTTATTCATTTGATGGAAATTCTTGGTTGTGAATACTGTTAGTACTTGTTCGGTTGAGGAATATTTTGTTAAATTATACACTTGAGTGAGATTGGTTATAGCCGTGTCCCTTGCCGGGACGGTATTATTCCTGTTGATTGTTCCCTTGCCGGGATGTTGTGATTTATGGTTCTTATTGTTGATTTTCTTTGCCAATCTGTTGTTTACGATATTTTAGCACGAGAGGACATTCCGTGCCATGTTTATGATATTTTAGCACGAGGGGACATTTCGTGCCATGTTTATGATATTTTAGCACGAGGGGACATTCTGTGCCATGTTTATGATATTTTAGCACGAGGGTACATTCTGTGCCATGTTTATGATCTTTTAGCACGAGGGGACATTCCGTGCCATGTTTATGATATTTTAGCACGAGGGGACATTCCGTGCCATGTTATGATATTGTAGCACGAGGGGTCATGCCGTGTCGTTTCTATTTACTTATTGTGAGGATGAGAGTAAAATCACGAAGGGTGATGCCGTGCACTTGTTTGTTCTGTGTTGTTAATTCCTGTTGTTATTTTGATATTTAAACTGTTGCCTTGTTTCGTTATTTCAGTAATTGCTACCCCTTTTCCCCAGCATGTTTTCCCCCGTTTTGTACTTAACTGTTTACTTCCTATCGTTATTTCTTTTATATATTATTAAATTGCATAGGTGATATTATTTGTTGTGTCCTAGCCTCGTTACTACTTTGACGAGGTTAGGCTTGACACTTACTCAGTACATGGGGTCGGTTGTACTGATACTACACCTGCACAATTTTTGTTGTGCAGATCCCGGTATAGGACCCAGTGGATATTGAGATAGGAGGCTTCCTTCAGTCCACTCGGAGACACTGAGGTAGTCCTGCAGGCGTCCGCAGGCCTTGGCGTCCCCTTCCACTTCTTCATTTCTGTTTTAGTATTTCAAAACAGATGTAATATTTCTTTCAGACCCTTTTTATGTATTAATCTTAGATAGTCCGTGACAATGTGACTCCAAAGATCTGGGTTGGTTATTTTGAGAATTCGTAAAATTTGTGGATTTAGTTATGAATTTCTTTTATTCGTTCTCATTTTTAAGCGTTTATTTATGGAAAAAGTCGTATTTCACTTGTTCTCACTTAATAATAAAGGTTTTTAACAAATTTTATTAATCACGTTGGCTTGTCTAGCGGGTTCAACGTTAGACGCCATCACGGTCCCGACGGTGGGAATTTCGGGTCGTGACAAGTTGGTATCAGAGCTCTAGGTTTCTTACGTCTCACAAGTCACAGAAAAACTTGGTAGAGTCTGAGGTATTGGTACGGAGGCGTCTGTACTTGTCCCCCAGAGGCTGCAAAGTTAGGAATAACTTCACATCTATTCTTCTCTGTCGTGCAGTTTGAATTCTAAATGCTAATCGAGTTTCTATTCTATTCTCTCGCAGATGGCGAGAACGCGTGCTTCCTTCTCTAATGATCAGCAACCTGATCCTCCAGTTTTAGCTCCTACGAGGGGCCGAGGATGAGGCCGAGGTAGGGGCAGTGCTCATCCCAGAGCAACAGCCCCAGTGGAGGATCCTCAGGTAGAGTTTGCCGGTGAGGCTCCTGCTCAGACAGTTCCGGTTGGACCAACTCAGGTCCCAGAGGGGTTCATTGCCACCCCGGAACTTCAGGACGCTCTTGTTCGCTTAGTAGGACTCATGGAGAGCGTATCTCAGGCCGGTCTACTTCCTACAGCACCAACCGTCTCTCAGGCTGGGGGAGGGTCCCAGACTCCTGCCACCCACACACCAGAGTAGTTAGCTTCTCAGTTCCAGACTCCAGCACCTCAGACAACTGGAGTAGCTCAGCCGGGTATTGTGGCACAAGCCCTTGAGAGAGTAGTTATGTTTGCTGATGCTTTGTGAAGATTGGATCGGTTCACCAAGTTGTTTCCTACTACTTTTAGTGGTGCACCATCAGTGGACCCCCAAGATTACTTAAACAGTTGCTATGAGGTTCTTCGGAACATGGGGATCGTGGAGACCAATGGAGTCGATTTTGCTACTTTTCATCTTTCCGGTCCCGCCAAGACTTGGTGGAGGGATTATTGCTTGACCAGGCCAGCTGGATCTTCGCCCTTGTCTTGGGCTCAGTTCTCCGAGTTGTTCTTGGAGAAGTTTTTACCAGTTACCTAGAGAGAGGATCTTCAGAGGCAGTTTGAGTGTCTCCAGTAGGGCTCTATGACAGTTACACAGTATGAGACCCAATTCATCACTTTGGCCAAGCATGCTATTATGATAATCCACATTGATCGAGAGAGAGTGAGGAGGTTTATTGAGGGGCCAGCTCAGCCGATTAGACTACGTATGGCCAGAGAGACAGGTACTGATATTTCATTTCAGGAGGCGGCCAATATGGCTAGGCGGATTGAGATGGTCTTATTACAGGGCAGTGGTCAGGGGTCTGACAAGAGGCCTCGCCATTTTGGCCGATTCAGTGGTGCCTCATCTGGAGGCAGAGATTCTTTTGGAAGAGGTCATCCTCCCAGACCATTCCAGTCAGCACTACAGGTATCTCGCAGTGCACCACCAGCTCCTATTAGTGCACCACCGCCCAGAACTTTCAGAGTGGTTATTCTGGTCGACAGGGACAGTTTCAGGGCCAGTAGTCTCAGCAGCAGAGGTCTTGTTATTCTTGCGGTGGTCTGGGGCATATTTCTAGGGTTTGCCCCCGAGATTCTGGTGGTTCTCCGCATCAGGGTTCTCGTGCTATGATTCCCGCACCAGGTGCACCCCCACCCCCTCAGCCAGCTAGGGGTGGAGGTCGAGGTGCCAGAGGTGGAGGCCAGACATTGAGAGGAGGAGGGCAGGCTATGAGAGGTAGGGGTCAACCCGCAGTAGGGAGACCCAGGGATGTTCAGATTGGTGGGGCTCAGCCCCGATGCTATACTATTCCCGCCAGACCTGTGGCTGAGGCCTCCGATGCAGTCATTACATGTATGGTTTCAGTTTGTAGCAGAGATGCTTCGGTTTTATTTGATCCGGGGTCTACATTTTCCTATGTGTTCTCATATTTTTCTCCTTATCTAATTATGCCTCGTGATTCCCTGAGTACTCTGGTATATGTATCTACACTGGTGAGTGATTCTATTGTGGTAGATCGAGTCTACCGTTCATGCATAGTGGTCATTGGTAGTCTTCAGACCAGTGTAGATCTTTTAATTCTTGATATGGTTGATTTCGATGTCATTTTGGGGATGGATTGGTTATCTCCCTATCATGCTATTCTGGATTGTCATGCCAAGACTATGACCTTGGCAGTACCGGGATGTGATGACCCAAGGGGTCATTTTATAAAATTTGACTCCGTTCTATGCTTAATAGCCATAAAAAGACTAAAATTAAATACCTTGATTTGCGTGCGTAGTCCGGGCTTGAAACCGAAAAGTTTTATGTGAAAATATGAGAAATAGTGATTTTTAGAATTTAAATTTGATAAAAGTTGACTTTGGTCAACATTTTGAGTAAACGGACCCGGATCCGTGTTCCGACGATCCCGGGAGGTCCGCAAAAAAATATGGAACTCGGGCGTATGCCCGAAAATGAATTCCGAGGTCCCAAGCCTTAGAAATCAATTTTCGAAAGAAATTATTTTGTTGAAATGTTTGAGAATTAAAGAAAAGAAATAATGCTAAAAATCAGTGGTATCGGGACCGTATTTTGGTTCCGGAGCCCGATACAGCTTTGCTATGATATTTAAAGGTTAACTGTGAAATTTGGCAAAAAAAAGGAGTTCGTTTGACGTGATTCGGACATCCGGTTGAGAAATTATGAACTTTAAGAGTTTTTGATGAAAATGATGAGTTTTAGGTTTAATTCATATATTTACATGTTATTTTCATGATTTGATCGCACGATCAAGTCCGTATGATGTTTTTAGACTTGCGTGCATGATTTGTGTGGAGCCCCGAGGGCTCGGATGGGTTTCGGATAGGCCACGGGGTGTTTTACACTTGAAAATAACTGCTGGTTTTTCAATATCTGGTGTCCAAGTTTTTGTACTATGCGATCGCATAGGTACAACTGCGATCGCATTGTGTTGTCTTCAGGAGCCCCAAAATTTGTACTGTGCGACCGCAGAAGCAAGCATGCGATCGCACTTCACCACCTGGACTGTGCTATGCGATCGCACAGTAACCCCCGCGATCGCACAACTTTAAATTTTGGCCTGGGGGAGGGAAATCCAATACCTTGTGTGATCGCACCCCTCCCCATGCGAACGCACTGCACAATTTTCCCTTACCCTGTGCGATCGCACCTCTTTATCCGCGATCACACAGTTGCCCAGCCCAGCTAAAATAAATACCTGTTAAAAACGGGCAGAACCCTTTCTTCTCCAATTTTTCGAGGTTCCAGCCCTAAGAACGAGTTTTATTCAACAATCTCCATCCCCAATTCATAGGTAATCAATTCCAAACCTTGTTCTTTCAATTCCTTACTATTCTGCATCACTTCTAAAGCAAAAACAAAGAAATTTCATGGTAAAAATCTAGGATTTGGGTAGAATTAGGGAGTTTTGTAAAAAATGAATTTTTATATCAAATTAAGGTCGGATTTCAAAACTAATAGCATATTTGGGTTCGTGGGTGAATGGGTAAACATAATTTGGTCCGAACCCCGAGTTTAAACCAAGCGGGCCCGGGGTCGGGTTTTCACCCTTTTTGAGAAAACTTAGGAAAAATTATATTTTTCAATAAAGCTAGTTTCTTTAGCATTAGTTAATGATATTAAGTTAATTGTGATTAGATTCGAGCAAGTTATAGGAGAATTCAAAAGGAAAAGCAAAAATTGAGCAGTGAGTGGCCTGCGGAATCGAGGTAAGTGTTTGGTCTAATTTTGGCTTGAGAGAATAGGACTCCCCACTTGTTTGTTATGTGAATTGCATGGGCGTGATGTATAGGTGTGGTGACGAGTATCTATGCACCACCCAAATTGGTTGTTAAACATCATCCCCTTTCCCGTTCCCCACTTATTTGATTATTGTCTTAACCGTTGCATGTTCATTATTGTTTCTATGACTATTTGGCCTTGTTGAATTGTTGTTAGTTATTGTTGTGACTGTTTGGAAAGAGTATTGGTGGTTTGAGATGGTTCCCTCGTGATATAAATATGGCTGAGAGGTTTGGTATTGTTTTTATGGAATAAATGTATATATATTTTGATATTCTTGTTGGTTTCATGGTTGAGAGGTTATTGATGAAGTCATGAGAAAAATGCAGTTTATTATTTATAATTGTTGAAACAAAAGTATTGTGAAAGGCTTGGCCTGATTTGTGAAATTTTGAAAAAACTGATATGATATGTCTGGTGGGAGCGGGTTGCACACCGTAACAAGGAGTGATAAGGGAGGACAAGTGGGATCGGGTTGCACGCCGCAACAAGAGTAATAAGGGAGATATTTTCGGGAGGAGCAATAAGGGAGGACAGGTGGGAGCGGGTTGCACGCCGCAACAAGGAGTGATAAGGGAGGATATTTATATTTATATTTTACTGATTTTCAAAGAAAATAAAGATTTGAAAAGCTAAATGTTTATACTTTACTGTTTTGTTTCTTTTTAAACAAAGATTTGGAACTTTCTATTTTATAACCATTTTATATTTTGGCACTACTTTTATTCAAAGATAAAGTTTGAAAACTTGGAAATTTTTGTGGATTGGTTTTAGCTGAGGCCTGAAAGAGGCGGTTGTGTTATTTTATTATTATTGTACTATTTGAATTGATGTGTTTAGATTTCCTTCCTGTTTTATAATTGTTGTCTTAGATATATTTTCTTATTCGTGTAGAATTGTTTTATTGTGTTATCGTATATATATTAATATCACAAGTTTATTGTTAAAGCCCCGCCTTAGCCTCGTCACTACTTCGCCGAGGTTAGGCTCGGCACTTACTCAGTACATGGGGTAGGTTGTACTGATACTACACTCTGCACTCTTTTGTGCAGATCCAGGTACTGACCATCAGTAGAGATATTTAGAGCGACTATCATTCGTTCGGAGACACGAGGTACATCTGCCGGCGTTCGCAGATTCCGAGAGTCTTCTCCAATTATTATTTACACTGTTTTATTATATTCAGAACAATTACACTAATTCTTTCAGCCATTATTTGTAATATTCTTTAGTAGTTCGTGGATCGTGACACCAGACCCTGGGGTAGTCTTAGAGTTATTATTACAGTTAATTCGTGGTTCGTTCTATTTAATCGGTCATTATTATTATTCTGTTTTATTGTTGTCGAAAATTATTCTAATTCAGTTCATTTGGAATTTATTTATTTATGCTGAAGTAATTAATTAAGGAAAATTAGTTAATCGACTTCTAACATTGGCTTGCCTAGCAAGTGTGGTGTTAGGCGCCATCACGATCACTAAGGTTGGGAATTTGGGTCGTGACAAGTTGGTATCAGAGCACTAGGTTTACTTAGGTCCCACAATCTATGAACAAGCTTAGTAGAGTCTGAAGGATCGGTACGGAGACGTCTGTACTTATCTCTCAGAGGCTATTGAGTTAGGAACAATCTCCCTTCTATCCTACTCTATCGTGCGAATTTTTTCTACCATTGATGATTGAACCTGTCTATTCTTGTCCTCTCACAAATCTCGACAATGTGAAAAGCGTTTGCAACCGGACAAGAGATGAAGCCCCAACGACAGCTACGATCATGGGGAGAGACAGAAGCAAAGCTCATTTCAAAACTCGAACATCAACACCTATGGTACAATCTCAAATGGATCTAGACGCGGAGGTTCTAGCTCAGTCGGTACATATTGGACTAGCCCATATCTCAGAGGGACTCATAGTTACTACGGTACTGCATAACAAGGGAATAGTTGAAAGCAACAGAGTTGATGTATGTGAGCTGTGAATTTTAACATCATGGATTATCAGACATTGTGACCTATGGCTTCGTGCCAAGTGAGGAAGTCCATTGTCAAGGAATAGATTTCGGGGTCATGTGTTATATCGATTTTGGCTTGAAAGGTGTAAGGCCTGAGATTTTTGCAAGAGATAAAGCTAAGGATTTCGGTGTGTCTATATCCTTAATAACCATATACCTCAGTACCAAAGGAGTTATATAAACAACTTTAGATCTACAGAAGGTTTACTCAGCGTGGAAGTCACGGTTGCAGATTTTAGGGTGCTCCAGAGGGAGTACATTGGTTGACACGCTTCTAGACTATATGGTTCGTGCCAAAAATTATCTGTGTAAGGCTTTACTTGTGGGGTCGTTGTGCATCAATAGGAATAAGAGTTATCCCAAGAAATAACAATGAATACACGAATAAGCGGGGTAGCTCAGCGGTGTTGAGTCAACATGGTAAAGGATGAAATTGGTCGCCGGTGGTTGAGGCAAGCCTACGAAAAGTACGACCAGCCAGTGCAACATCAACTATTTGACTTAGTTCTCATAAATGCTCTTGAAAGAAGTTGTTTCTCGGACCCTCCATAATGCGTGGTGCATAAGGTTTGAGCGGTTGCGTCAGGTCATACGACGGTGTTAGAACATGCTACCAGGTTCGATAAGTCAGCCCGTCACCCTCCTACTTCGGTTTATCTAGCCAGAAAGCAAGTCCACAGACTCATTAAAGGACTCAAATATGATTGTCAAATTTTGGACGAATCAGGGAAGGTTGATACTTTATTTCGGCTAGTGGTAGAAATTGTCCTAGACTTGGGAGAGTCATATTTCATCAGAACACTCAAGCTACGTGTCCCATTGCAGTTACAACTCAACTTACATGTCGAAGGTGGAGGTCAGATTCCCAGAGGTGAAGACCTAGCCTGTTGGTATATTTTCTATGGTATGGCTTAGGTCGCTACATTAAATAGTGTCATTACAAGAACAATCTCTAATTATTATAAAGTGTTGATTTCCTAAACTTAATTCGGTTATGCGTATCTAGTAAAACTCTTCTAATATGCTCCACTTTCGGGTGAGCTTCGTAACTCAAAAATATATTTATGGGAATACTTGTATTGAGAAATTCTAAGGAGATAATTGTGTCTATCATTACGTGTTGTAATTTTATTTAACGGGTAATATTCAAAAGAAGAAAATGGAAGGTTTTGAGTGGCGATATGCATATTACTTGTGATTCAGAATTGAGGACGGGATCCTCGCGTTTTGATATGATTTGGTATGTTTAAACCGGGCTACGAGCCGCGGTGAAAGTTGTGTAAGGATGAGATCCTTGTGGTGGAAATTCTTGTGTTTAAATTCTTCCATGTGAATCAAAATTTTACTATAATACTGGTAGAGAGTCATGTCTGTTAGGCCTATTCAACAATTTATGTATGAAATAATGATAATAATCATAATAATAAATGAATAAATAATAATAAAAGTAATACTAATAATAAGTAAATAAATAAATGAATAAATAAATAAATAAATAAGGAAATTAAGTAATTAACTGTGCATAATTTGCCAAATTCGTGTTATAATTATTGAGCCTTGACCTACAAGGTAGGTGCCCACCCATGTGGCGTTAAATGAGACACGTTAATTCGAGTAGATAAGTATGAGGTCTTCATGTATCGCATTTTGTTAATTAGTGTTGTGAAGGTTTGAAAGGAGATTTTTTTCCCTTGTTGACGTGAAGCAATTTGATGATTCTGTAAGTGATTGTGAACGACTATTAAGAAACATAATGAGCCGAAAGGATGTTCTATTCGAATGGTCAGGCAAGTGTGGGTTGAACTTTCAGAAACTTAAGATTTGCTTTGACTTCAGCACCAGTGTTGGTGCTACCATCAGGTTCAGGTTCCTTCCCGGTTTATTGTGACACTTCTCGGGTTGGACTTGGAGCAGTATTGCTGCAAGATGGCAGGGTGATTGTGTGTGCGTCTTGTCAGTTGAAAGTCCATGAGAAGAATTACCTTGTTCATGACTTAGAGATGGCAACCATTGTTCATACCTTGAAAGGTTGGAGGCACTACCTTTATGGTGTGCAGTTTGAAGTTTTTACAGACCATCACAGTCTCCAGTACTTATTCAAGCAGAAAGATCTAAATTTGAGACAGCGGAGATGGTTAGAGTTGTAAAAGATTATGATGTCACTATATTGTATCACCAAGGGAAGGCTAATGTGGTGGCCGATGCATTGAATAGGAAGGCAGTGAGTATGGGCAGTCTTGCGTATATTCCAGTTGGCAAGAGACTGTTGGCTTCAGATATTCAGACTTTGGCAAATCAGTACGTGAGGTTGAATATTTTGCCCAGTAGTGTTCTAGCTTGTACAGTCGCTCGGTCTTCTTTAATTGAGCGTATCAGAGAGCGGCAGGATGATGACCACATTTGGCGGTTCTTAGGGACACAATTCAGTATGGTGATGCCAAGTAGGTTACCGTTGGAGATGATGGTGCTTTGAAGATGCAGGGTAGGTTTTGTATGCCTAATGTTGATGGCCTTCGTGAGTTGATCCTTGAGGAGGCTCACAGTTCTAAGTATTCAATTCACCTAGGTGTAGAAAAAATAAATGTATCAAGATTTGGAACAACATTATTGGCGGAGAAGGATGAAAAGGGACATTGTGGCGTATGTGGCTCGTTGCTTAAATTGTCAGCAGGTAAAGTATGAGCATCAAAGACCTGGTGGTTTGCTTCAGCAGATAGAGATTCCTAAGTGGAAGTGAGAGCGTATCACTATGGACTTCGTTGTTGGGCTCTCACGGACTCAGAGGAAATTTGACGCAATTTGGGTTATTGTGGATAAGCCGACTAAATCAGCAGACTTCATTCATGTGGCAAGTACCTACACTTCAGAGCGGTTGGCTGAGTTATACATCCGAGAGATTGTTCGCCTTCATGGGGTGCCCGTTTCTATCATTTATGATCGGGGTACGCAGTTTACTTCGCACTTTTGGAGGGCAAATCAACGTGAGTTGGGTACCCGAGTGGAGTTGGGTACAACATTTCACCCTCAGAATGACGGATAGTCCGAGCGTACCATTCAGATATTGGAGGACATGCTCTGTGCTTGTGTTATTGACTTTGGAGGTTTATGGGATCAGTTATTGCCGTTAGCGGAGTTTGCTTATAATAATAGTTATCAGTTGAGCATTCAGATGGCTCCTTATGAGGCGTTATATGGTAGACGGTGTAGATCGATGGTTCGATCCAGGAGAGGCTCGGTTGTTGGGGACATACTTAGTTCAGGAGGCCTTAGATAAGGTCAAGATTATTCAGGAAAGACTTCGTGCAGCTCAGTCTAGGCAAAAGAGTTATGACGATCATAAGGTTCGTGATGTAGCATTCATGGTTGGAGAGAGAGTATTGCTTCGTGTGTCGCCCATGAAGGGTGTTATGAGGATTGGAAAGAAGGGCAAGTTGAGCCCTAGGTATATCGAGTCGTTTGAGATTCTTGATAAGGTGGGGGAGGTAGCTTACAGACTTGCATTGCCTCCAGGGTTATCCTCAGTTCATCCGATATTCCATGTGTCTATTCTCCAAAAATATCATGGTGACCCGTCCCACGTGTTAGATTTCAGCTCTGTCCAATTGGACAAAAACTTGACTTATGAGGAGGAGCCGATAGCTATTTTAGACCGGCATGTTCGCCAATTGAGATCTAAAAGTTTTCCTTCAGTTTGAGTGCAGTGGAGAGGCCAGCCCGTTGAGGCAGCTACTTGGGAGTCTGAGTCAGACATGCAGAGTAGATACCCACACTTGTTCGCCACTTCAGGTAATTTCTATGTCCGTTCGAGGATGAACGTGTGTTTTAGAGGTGGAGATTGTGATGACCCAAGGGGTCATTTTATAAAATATGACTCCGTTACATGCTTAATAGCCATAAAAAGACTAAAATTAAATATCTCGATTTGCGTGCGCAGTACGGGCGTGAAACCAGAAAGCTTTTATGTGAAAATATGAGAAATAGTGATTTTAGAATTTAAATTTGATAAAAGTTGACTTTGGTCAACATTTTGAGTAAACGGACCCGGATCCGTGTTTCGACGATCCCGGGAGGTCCGCAGTAAAATATGGGACTCGGGCGTATGCTCGGAAATGAATTCCGAGGTCCCAAGCCTTAGAAATCAATTTTCGAAAGAAATTATTTTGCTGAAATGTTTGAGAATTAAAGAAAAGAAATAATGCTAAAAATCATTGGTATCGGGTCCGTATTTTGGTTCCGGAGCCCGGTACATCTTTGTTATGATATTTAAAGGTTAACTGTGAAATTTGGTGAAAAATGAAGTTCGTTTGACGTGATTCGGACATCCGGTTGAGAAATTATGAACTTTAAGAGTTTTTGATGAAAATGATGAGTTTTGAGGTTTAATTCATATATTTACATGTTATTTTCATGATTTTATCGCANTGATGAGTTTTGAGGTTTAATTCATATATTTACATGTTATTTTCATGATTTGATCGCACAAGCAAGTCCGTATGATGTTTTTAGACTTGCGTGCATGATTTGTTTGGATCCCCGAGGGCTCGAGTGGGTTTCGGATAGGTCACGGGGTGTTTTACACTTGAAAATAACTGTTGGTTTTTCAATATCTGGTGTCCAGGTTTTTGTACTATGCGATCGCATAGGTACAACTGCGATCGCATAGTGTTGTCTTCCTGAGCCCCAAAATTTGTACTGTGCGACCGCAGAAGCAGGCATGCGATCACACTTCACCACCTGGACTGTGCTATGCGATCGCACAGTAACCCCCGCGATCGCACTGCTTTAAATTTTGGCCTGGGGGAGGGAAATCCAATACCCTGTGCGATCGCACCCCTCCCCATGCGAACGCACTGCACAATTTTCCCTTACCCTGTGCGATTGCACCTCTTTATCCGCAATCGCACAGTTGCCCAGCCCAGCTAATATAAATACCTGTTAAAAACGGGCAGAATCCTTTCTTCTCCAATTTTTCGAGGTTCCAGCCCTAAAAATGATTTTTCTTCAACAATCTTCATCCCAATTCATAGGTAATAAATTACAAACCTTGTTCTTTCAATTCCTTACTATTTTGTATAACTTTTAAAGCAAAAACAAAGAATTTTCATGGTAAAAATCTAGGATTTGAGTAGGATTAGGGAGTTTTGTGAAAATTAAATTTTTATATCAAATTAAGGTCGGATTTCAAAACTAATAGCATATTTGAGTTCGTGGGTGAATGGGTAAACGTAATTTGGTCCGAACCCCGAGTTTAAACCAAGCAGGTCCGGGGTCGGGTTTTCACTTTTTTTAAAATAGAAAACTTAGGAAAAATTATATTTTTCAATAAAGCTAGTTCTTTTAGCATTAGTTAATGATATTAAGTTAATTTTGGTTAGATTCGAGCAAGTTAGAGGTGAATTCAAAAGGAAAAACAAAGATTGAGCAGTGAGTGGCCTGCAAAATCGAGGTAAGTGTTTGGTCTAACTTTGGCTTAAGGGAATAGGACTCCCCACTTGTTTGTTATGTGAATTTCATGGGCGTGGTGTATAGGTGTGGTGACGAGTATCTATGCACCACCCAAATTGGTTGTTAAACATGATCCCCTTTCGCGTTCCCCATTTATTTGATTATTGTCTTAACTGTTGCATGTTCATTATTGTTTCTATGACTATTTGGCCTTGTTGAATTGTTGTTAGTTATTGTTGTGACTATTTGGAAAGAGTATTGGTGGTTTGAGCTGGTTCCCTCGTGATATAAATATGGCTGAGAGGTTTGGTATTGTTTTTATGGAATAAATTGATATATATTTTGATATTCTTGTTGGTTTCATGGTTGAGAGGTTATTGATGAAGTCATGAGAAAAATGCAGTTTATTATTTATAATTGTTGAAACAAAAGTATTGTGAAAGGTTTGGCCTGATTTGTAAAATTTTGAATAAACTGATATGATATGTCTGGTGGGAGCGAGTTGCACGTCGCAACAAGGAGTGATAAGGGAGGACATGTGGGATCGGGTTGCACGTCGCAACAGGAGTAATAAGGGAGGAGCAATAAGGGAGGACAGGTGGGAGCGGGTTGCACGCCGCAACAAGGAGTGATAAGGGAGGATATTTATATTTATATTTTACTGATTTTCAGAGAAAATAAAGATTTGAAAAGCTAAATGTTTATACTTTACTGTTTTGTTTCTTTTTAAACAAAGATTTGGAACTTTCTATTTTATATTTTGGCACTACTTTTATTCAAAGATAAAGTTTGAAAAACTGGAAATTTTTGAGGATTGGTTTTAGCTGAGGCCTGAAAGAGGCGGTTGTGTTATTTTATTATTATTGTAGTATTTGAATTGATGTGTTTAGATTTCCTTCCTGTTTTATAATTATTGTCTTAATTATATGTTCTTGTTCGTGTAGAATTGTTTTATTGTGTTATCGTATATATATTAATATCACAGGTTTATTGTTAAAGCCCCACCTTAGCCTCGTCACTACTTCGCCGGGGTTAGGCTCAGCACTTATTCATTACATGGGGTCAGTTGTACTGATACTACACTCTGCACTCTTTTGTGCAGATCCAAGTACTGACCATCAGTAGAGATATTTAGAGAGGCTATTCATTCGTTTGGAGACACGAGGTACATCTGCCGGCGTTCGCAGATTCCGAGAGTCTTCTCCAATTATTATTTTCACTATTTTATTATATTCAGAACAGTTACACTAATTCTTTCAGCCATTATTTGTAGTATTCTTTAGTAGTTCGTGGATCGTGACACCAGACCCTGGGGTAGTCTTAGAGTTATTATTACAATTAATTCGTGGCTCGTTCTATTTAATAGGTCATTATTATTATTCTGTTTTATTATTGTCAAAAATTATTCTAATTCAGTTCATTAGGAATTTATTTATTTATGCTGAAGTAATTAATTAAGGAAAATTAGTTAATCGACTTCTAACATTGGCTTGCCTAGCAAGTGTGGTGTTAGGCGCCATCACGATCACTAAGGTTGGGAATTTGGGTCGTGACACGGGAGTACCCCGATTGGAGTGGAGGGGGACTCCTGGTCATTCTTCTGGCAGAGTTATCTCATATATGAAGGCTCGCCGCATGCCCGAGAAGGGTTGTTTGGCCTATTTGGCCTATGTTTGTGATTCTAGTGACGAGGTTCCTTCTATGGAGTCTGTGCCCATTGTCCGTGAGTTTCCTGAGGTATTCCCTGCTGACCTGCCGGGTATGCCACCCGACAGGTATATTTAATTTTTCATTGATTTGGCTCCGGGCACTCAACCCATTTCTACCCCGCCATATCGTATGGCCCCGCCAGAGCTAAAAGAGTTGAAGGCTCAGTTACAGGATTTGCTAGCTAAAGGCTTCATTAGGCCTAGTGTTTCTCCTTGGGGTGCACCAGTGTTGTTTGTTAAGAAGAAAGATGGCACAATGAGAATATGTATTGACTACCAGTAACTGACAAAGTTACTATCAAGAATAAGTATCCTTTGCCGAGGATTGATGATTTGTTCGACCAGCTTCAGGGTGCCACAGTGTTTTCAAAGATTGACTTGAGATCTGGCTACCATCAGTTGAGGATTAGGGCGTCTGATGTCCCTAAGACAGCCTTTCGCACTCGGTATGGGCATTATGAGTTCTTGGTGATGTCATCTGGGTTGACAAATGCCCCAGGTGCTTTTATGGATTTGATGAACCGAGTGTTCATGCTCTATTTGGATTCATTCATGATTGTCTTCATTGACGACATTTTGATTTACTCTCGCAGTCGGGAGGAGCACGAGCAGCACCTTCGAGTCGTTCTCCAAACCCTGAAGGACAGTCAATTGTATGCCAAATTTTCGAAGTGTGAGTTCTGGTTGAGTTCGGTTGCATTTATGGGCCATGTTGTGTCGGTCGAGGGTATTCAGGTGGATCCCTAGAAGATTTCGGCGGTCAGAGATTGGCCTAGACCCACCTCAGCTACAGAGATTCGGAGTTTCTTGGGCTTAGAAGGTTATTATCGTCGGTTTGTGGAGGGCTTTTCATCTATTGCAACCCCGATGACCAAGTTGACTCAGAAGGGTGCCCCGTTCAGGTGGTCAGATGAGTGTGAGGCGAGCTTTCAGAAGCTCAAGACAACCTTGACCACGACAAAGGTGTTGGTTTTTCCCGCAGGTTCAGGGTCGTATACCTGTATTGTGATGCTTCACGGGTTAGACTTGGTGCAGTGTTGATGCAAGATGGCAAGGTTATAGCTTATGCGTCACGTCACTTGAAGGTTCATGAGAAGAACTATCCAGTTCATTATTTAGAGTTAGCAGCCATTGTCCATGCACTGAAGATTTGGAGGCATTATCTGTACGTTGTGTCTTGTGAGGTGTTCACGGATCATAAGTATTTGCAGTATCTGTTCAAGCAGAAAGAGTTGAATATGAGGTAGAGAATATGGTTGGAGCTGTTGAAAGACTACGACATAACCATCTTATATCATTTGGGGAAGGCCAATGTGGTAGCCGATGCTTTGAGCCGTAAGTCAGTCATCATGGGTAGTCTTGCTTATATTTCGGTCGGGGAGCGATTGCTTGCTTTAGATGATCAAGCTTTAGCCAATCAGTTCATGAGATTGGATGTTTCTGAGACTGGCAGTGTTTTAGCTTATACCGTGGCCCGTTCTTCATTGTTTGACCGTATTCGGGACCGACAGTATGATGATCGTTATTTATGTGTCCTTAGGGATACTGTTTGTCATGGAGGTGCCAAGCAGGTTACAGTTGATGATGATGGAATCTTGAGGATGCAGGGCCTTATTTGTGTGCCTGATGTCGATGGCCTTCGTGAGTTGATATTGTAGGAGGCCCATAGTTCCCGATATTCCATTTATCTGGGCGCCGCAAAGATGTACCAGGATTTGCGGTAGCAGTAATAGTGCCAGAGGATGAAGAAAGATATTGTGGCGTATGTAGCACGGTTCTTGAACTGTCAGCAGGTTAAGTACGAGCACCAGAGACCCGGTGGTTTGATGCAGCAGATTGAGATTACTGAGTGGAAGTGGGAGCGTATCGCCATGGATTTCGTAGTTGGACTCCCACATACTCAAAGGATGTTCGATGCGGTGTGGGTCATTGTGGATAGGCTGACCAAGTCAGCACACTTTATTCCTGTATCAGTTTCGTATTCTTCGGAGAGATTGGCAAAGATCTACATCAGGGAGATTGTTCGCCTGCATGGTGTGCATGTGTCCATTATTTCTGACCGAGGTACTCAGTTTACCTCCCATTTCTGGAGAGTATTTCAGCGTGAGTTGGGCACACAGGTTGAGTTGAGCATAGCGTTTCATCCTCAGACGGACGGACAGTTCGAGCGTACTATTCAGATCTTGGAGGATATGTTGCGAGCATGTGTCATTGACTTTAGAGGTTCATGGGACCAATTTCTGCCTTTAGCTGAGTTTTCCTACAACAACAGCTACCAGTCGAGCATTCAGATGGCTCCTTATGAGGCGTTGTATGGTAGGCGGTGTCGGTCTCCAGTCGGGTGGTTCGAGCCGGGAGAGGCTAGGTTGTTGGGTTCACAGTTAGTACAGGATGCCTTGGATAAGGTGAAGACCATTCAGGATAGACTCCTACAACTCAGTCCAGGCAGAAGAGTTATGCAGACCGCAGAGTTTGTGATTTGGCATTCATGGTAGGAGATCGGGTATTGCTTCGGGTGTCGCCCATGAAGGGCGTGATGAGGTTCGGAAAGAAGGGGAAGTTGAGCCTAGGTACATTGGTCCCTTTGAGATTCTTGAGAAGGTAGGAGAGGTGGCCTACATGCTTGCTTTGCCACCGAGTTTATCAGCCGTGCATCCGGTGTTTCATGTATCTATGCTTCGGAAGTATCTGGCTGATCCCTCTCATGTGCTAGACTTCAGCAGTGTCCAGTTGGACAAGGATCTGACTTATGAGGAGGAGTAGGTAGCCATATTAGACCGGCGAGTTCGTCAGTTGAGATCGAAGAGTTATCCTTCGGTCCATGTTCATTGGAGAGGTCACCCTGTCGAGGCAGCTACCTAGGAGTCCGAGTCCGATATGCGGAGCCGATATCCCCATCTTTTCCCCGATTCAGGAGCTTTCTATGTCCGTTCGAGGACGAACATTTGTTTTAGAGGTGGAGATTGTGATGACCCAAAAGGTCATCCCGTATATTTCTAGCTAATTTGTGTTCCGAGGTCATGAAAACCTCCTTCTATCTCACCTCGATTTGTGTGCGTAGCCCCGACGTGTAGCCGGGGAGCCTTTATGTGAAAAACTAAGGAAATTGACAATTTTGTATTTGAAATTTGAATAAAGTTGACTTTGGTCAACATTTTTGGTAAACGGACCCGGACCCGTGATTTGATGGTCCCGGAGGGTCCGTAGGAAAATATGGGACTTGGGCATATGCCCGTAATCGAATTCCGAGGCCCCAAATCCGAGAAATGAATTTTTAAAAGAAATTATTTTCTGAAAATATAAGAGTTTTTTGAAAGTGAATTTATATGTGAAGTCTGTGGTATCGAGCCCGTATCTTGGTTCCGGAGCCCGATACAAGTTCTATATAATATTTATGTCATATCTTTGAAGTTTGGTAAGAAACGGAAGTCATTTGACGTGATTCGGACCATAAATGCAAAGTTTGATGTTTTAGAAGTTTTTGGAAAATATTTCATTGATTTTGGGGTTTAATTAGATGTTTATGATGTTATTTTGGTGATTTGATTACACGAATAAGTCCGCAGGATATTTTTTGAGGTTGTGTGCATATTTGGTTTGGAGCCCCGAGGGCTCGGGTGAGTTTCAGGTAGGCGTCGGGGTGTTTAAACTTAGCAAAAATCTGGCGTTTGAGCATTTTTCTGGTGTCTGGTGTAGTGTACTATGCAAACGCATAGGTTCCTTCGCGAATGCGTAGTACACACTAGGGAGGGGGTTGGTCAGTGCTATGCGAGCGCACCACACCAGGCGCGCGGAGCACAAGATTTTAGCTCTACACGAACGCACTCAAGGGGGTGCGCACGCACATAGTAAAGAGGGGACCTGGGGGCTGGGTAGCTTTAACCCTGTGCGAACGCGGCCCCAAAATCGCGGACGCACATGTCAAGTAAGTCAACCCTTCGCGAACACGGCCAAGGGCCCGCGAACGCGAAGAGTATTTTTCGCCCAGTTATTCTTTTTGGTCAAAAACAGAACACTTACGGGATTTCACCCCATTTTCATAACTCCTTCTTCTTCACTTCACTTTGGGCGATTCTTGGAAGAAAGCTTCACCATAACTTCATAGGTAAGTAATCTTAGACTCTTTTTCTTCAATATTTATCAACACCCATTAGATTTCTAGGCCCAAAACATGAGATTAAGGGTAGAAAATTAGGGATTTGGGTAGAGTTAGGGATTTTTGATTAATTGGGGATTTGACCTCGTTTTTGGGGTCGGATTTCAAAACAAATTATATATTCGGGCTCGTGGGTGAACGGGTTTTGGTCCGAACCTCGTGTTTTGACCAAGCGGGCCCGAGGTTGATTTTTGAATTTTTGAGAAGAATGTTAGAAAGTCTATAATTAAGCATTGGAATTGGATTATTAGCGTTTATTGACGTTATTGAGTCAATTATGTCTAGATACAATTGATTTGGAGTCGAGTTCGAAACGAAAAGCGGTGCTTGAGGCTTGATCTTGATCGTGAAAGTCGAGGTAAGTGTTTGGCTTAACCTTAGCTTGAGGCTTGATCTTGATCGTGAAAGTCGAGGTAAGTGTTTGGCTTAACCTTAGCTTGAGGTAATAGGCGTTGAGTCTTATTTTCTACGTGTTTATTCCGTGTTCAACGTATAGGTGAGGTGACGAGTACCTAAATGTTGTTGTCAAGCATGCCCGTGAGTCGGATATTGTGAATTAGGTGATTTTCATTGAGATTTACTATATTATGGATTAAATTTCAATTTGGTGGTTATTCATTTGATGAATTTTTTTTGTAGTGAATAGTGTTGAGTACTTGTTCGGTTGAGGAATATTTTGTTAAATTATACACTTGAGTGAGATTGGTTATAGCTGTGTCCCTTGCCGGGACGGAATTATTCCTGTTGATTGTTCCCTTGCCGGGATGTTGTGATTTATGGTTCTTATTGTTGATTTTCTTTTCCAAACTGTTGTTTACGATATTTTAGCACGAGGGGACATTCCGTGCCATGTTTATGATATTTTAGCACGAGGAGACATTCCGTTCCATGTTTATGATATTTTAGCACGAGGGAACATTCCGTGCCATGTTTATGATATTTTAGCACGAGGGGACATTCCGTGCCATGTTTATGATATTTTAGAACGAAGGGACATTCCGTGCCATGTTTATGATCTTTTAGCACGAGGGGACATTCCGTGCTATGTTTATGATATTTTAGCACGAGGGGATATTCCGTGCCATGTTATGATATTGTAGCACGAGGGGTCCTGCCGTGCCGTTTCTATTTACTTATTGTGAGGATGAGAGTAAAATCACGAAGGGTGATGCCGTGCACTTGTTTGTTCTGTGTTGTTAATTACTGTTGTTATTTTGATATTTAAACTGTTGCCTTGTTCCGTTATTTCAGTAATAGCTACCCCTTTTTCCCAGCATGTTTTCCCCCGTTTTGTACTTAACTGTTTACTTCCTGTCGTTATTTCTTTTATATATTATTAAATTGCACATGTGATATTATTTGTTGTGTCCTAGCCTCGTCATTACTTCGCCGAGGTTAGGCTCGACACTTACTCAGTACATGGGGTCGGTTGTACTGATACTACACCTGCACAATTTTTGTTGTGCAGATCCCGGTACAGGACCCAATGGATATTGAGCTAGGCGGCTTCCTTCAGTCCACTCGGAGACACTGAGGTAGTCCTGCAGGCGTCCGCAGGCCTTACCGTCCCCTTCCACTTCTTCATTTCTGTTTTAGTATTTTAAAACATATGTAGTATTTCTTTCAGACCCTTTTTATGTATTAATCTTAGATAGTCCGTGACAATGTGACTCCAAAGATGTGGGTTGGTTATTTTGAGAATTCGTAAAATTTGTGGATTTAGTTATGAATTTCTTTTATTCGTTCTCATTTTTAAGCTTTTATTTATGGAAAAGGTCGTATTTCACTTGTTCTCACTTAATAATAAAGGTTTTTAACAAATTTGATTAATCACGTTGGCTTGTCTAGCGGGTTCAACGTTAGACGCCTTCACGGTCCCGACAGTGGAAATTTCGGATCGTGACAGTTCTATGCTTAACAGTCCTAAAATGATTAATTTTAATACCTCGATTTGTGTGCGCAGTCCGGGCGTGAAACCGGAAAGCCTTTATGTGAAAAATATAAGAAATAGTGATTTCTATAATTTAAAGTTGATAAAAGTTGACTTTGGTCAACAATTTGAGTAAACTGACCCGGATCTGTGTTCCGACGATCCCGAGAGGTCCACGGTAAAATATGGGACTCGGGCGTATGCCCGTAAATAAATTCCGAGGTCCCAAGCCTTAGAAATCAATTTTTGAAAGATATTGTTTTGCTGAAATATTTATGAACTAAAGAAAAGAAATATTGTTTGAAATCATTGGTATCGGGCCCGTATTTTATTTCCGGAGCCCGGTACAGATTCATAATGATATTTGAAGGTTAACTGTGAAACTGGGTGATAGACGGAGTTTGTTTGACGTGATTTAGACATCCAGTTGAGAAGATATGAACTTTAAGGGTTCTTGATTGTCACGACCCAAAATCCCACCTTTCAGACCGTGACTGCGTCTAACGTTGAACTCGCTAGACAAGCCAACGTACACAACGCTTTGACATTTATAAAAACAACGTAACAGTAATAAAGCCAATTAACCTTCCAACCTCTACTGGAATATCTCAATTCCCTTAACTTTCAGCCTTTACCGAACATTTCCAAATCACTTCAAAAGTTTTTACAGCAGAAAAGTACTAATATTCCTAAAACGAATAATGAAGCGATAAAGGTAACAACATCGCAAATATCCCAAAACCGGGGCGTCACAACCTCACGAACTAACTAACTGAGTGCTAAATACAAAGTATGAAAGAAATATATAATT
>ML243149.1:0-28777 GCA_005239495.1 Nicotiana undulata
CACTTTTATTGTTATAGTTGTACGTTGGCTTGCCTAACCTCGTCGTTAGGTGCCATCACGACCGGTTTTGGATCGTGACATTAGCGAAGGAATAATTCAGAGAAATAGTTGATTTTTAGAAATGCAGTCGATTAGGGGAGTGGTAAAATTCAGAAGTACAATGATTTAAAACTTTCAGAAGACATAGCCGAAAATTATTGAGGCCTGGTTTTGAAGTAAAATACAGTAGCTTTAAATACTCAGAGCAAGGATTCAAAATGGCACGATTTTGAGTGGAGTGAAGTATCTTTGAGAACCCATTAATTTAAAGCATAATAGTGCAAAAATCATAAAGTCCTAAGGGAAACAAATGTATAATTTCAAGACTGTTTTAAAATAGAGACATAGCTTTAGTAAAACAAAGTGAACCTCAAGGAGGTAAAACAAGAATTAGAGCAACATGGTTCAAAAGGTTAAAGAGGTTAATTAGCCTTAAACATAATTGGTTTAATTTTATCGCGTTCGGCCTAAAGTTTCCTAGGCGTCGTATATTGCCTAACTATCTTAAAAGGTGAACATGCAAATTTTGGATTCTGATTTTTAAAGAGTATATTTGCAGAAAATGTTTCGAGTAGGCTAACCGCATTTTTATTAGATTAAGCATGCTAATTAGGTGCTTTAACGATTTGCAATTCAAACAAGTATGAGATCCTAAACAACAGGATATCTAATGCACATAGAAGTTCCTAACACATGGTTTCTAATATGGAAATGCAGTGATGACCTTATGACAGTTTATTAGGCTTGTTATTAACTGATTAGGATTATGAAATGAGGATAATAACATGTTGAAAGTGAAAGACCTAAAACATGGTTTCTACTATGTGAGATGCATGTCCTATACAAGTTATCTTATGCACAAATAAAGTCCTATAAGCATGTTTTCTACTTATTGCCTAAGCTAAGAATGCATAACCCCTCCTAAATTCACTATCCAGCCCCAATTATTCGTTTATAAATTATTACAAACCTGAATAATAAATTACATTAATGAAAAAAGAAAATAAGAAGTTATTCTATAGAGAGCCTTCAACCAGGCCCAATCTCCCAGCCTCACTCCTTTCGAGTTTCACAACCTTAATGGCCTGGGTGCGGCAAAGCTCCCAAAGGGCCAAATGGATCTCTGGCCAATAGCAGCACCCAGGGAAATTGCAAAGATTTTAACAAAGTGCAGTGTGGAATTACCAGCCTTGTGTGTCAAAGTTCCATGAGTACTTAGGGGCAGTCAAGGAAATGCTCACACGAAGGGGTAGGACCTAATTTTCTAGGAGTAGTGTAATGTGCAGGGAAGACAGGAAAGTTCATAGTTTAAGAAAAGAGTTTTCAAAACTGGAGAGTTAGTTTTTGAAAGATTAACTTAAAATAGACAGAAACATTAATCAACAGTTCAGCAATACAGGATTGTACACAAGGATAATGAGACAAAAAGGAAAATAGATCACCCAATAACACCAAGAGATACAGAGACTTATGAGAAATCCCTAAGCATGAATACACAGAATCAAAGAGATTCAGGGGACCAAGAAATGGCCAAGTTAAGACAGTAACAGGAGACAGTAAAAGAAGACAGTTGTGATAGGTGAAATTAAGATCAAGTAACAGTCATATGAGCATGCAAGTCGAGTATTGACAAATGAAAAGTTCAGGGGACTAGGGATAGGAAGGTTCATACATGATACTGAACAAGAGTATAAATGGCCTAACAGATGTATACAAGAATAGGTACAGCTCATAACAAATACTGGCTTAATCATAAATAGGTAAACAGTTGAGCATGGAAAGTATCATCAGGCAAAATAGGGAATCAATTGCATGTAGAATAGTAGAAGCATAGGTAGAAAACAACTAGGAATACAACATACTAAAATAGTAATAGACACATTGGTTTGTAACCTTGGAAATTAATCAAGACATACCAGTAACAAGAGAGAGCAGCAGAATGAAAGAGCCAAGTATGAGCACAATATTTGCCTAGGCTTATAGCCGACAAATAACAATAGCAGAGTAAAGAAAAGAAGAGAGAAAAGCACAAGAGAGATCTTAGAGTAGTACTGATAAGATAGAAGAACACAAGTTTCTGTGTGTGTCTGTGTCATTGAAAGACATAGAGTATTTATAGTTGCAAATAGGTAGTAAAAGACAATGGTAAAAAAGAGGACAACATCTAATCAGTGTAAGAAAATATCTGGTTCCCTTCAGTCAAGGGATTCAAACTCAGAATGGTAAAACACATAGCCATATAAGGTAAGTAAAGTCAGCACAAGACTTAAATAAGGAAACAATCAATCAAGGTCTGTTAAGTAACAAGGAACCTCAATTAACTGAAGAATCAAGACAAATTACTCCCTTAAATTAAGGGATTGGAATTCAACAGTAAAACACATAGTTTCATAAGGCAAAGTAAAATCAGTCAAGACTCGATTTAAAGGAAGGAATAATAGGGTGAACAATTAAGACTAGATTCAGAAAGCCATAGTAGTTCAGTAAATAGAGCAAATTAATGAACAAGGAAGTGATTCAATCAATCTAAACAAACAGGCAGAGTTTTCATATTCTCAATCATATCATTCAATAAAGAAATCAGAGTCAATCAAGAGGGATTTATGCTCCAAATTTCAACACATATATAGAGAAGCTAATAAACATAGCATGGACAAGTTCAGAGATGCATAACAATCGCATATAGATAACACGAGTAGGTTAGGCCTTAGAAATTCAGTGGAACATGTTCGAGGTACATAAACTTAAACAGAGAGAGAGTCATGCTAGACATAGAGAAATTAGGGTTTTAACATAGGCAAGATAAAAATCACAGAATCATCACAATATGTAGAGAATATACTTAAGGGTGAAGAGAAAACTCAGTAGGAGTCAAATAGTCCAACCAGCATGAGGATACGAAAATAGAAGTCATGGATGGTGGTGAGGAAGGCATGGCAGCATTAAAACACATCGGAGAAAAGCCGGACTCAACCCAGGCAGAGATCCAGTAGCCGTTGGGTATGATGGAGACCCATGGCGGTCTCAGAGGTAAAGTAAGCTGGAGCAAGGAGGCGTCAGGGTGGCTGGTGGTCGAAAGGGGAGAGGCTGGAGGTGGCCGGAGTCAAGCTAAAAGCCATCGGAGAAGATAAAGAACCAGAAGGTTCTAGAGAAAAGGGGAGAAGAAGAGACAAAGAGAGAGAGTGAAGAGTCTCGAAATGAGATGGGGAGGGGGGGGGGGGTTAGGGGGGGGGTTTTTTGGGAAGGGGGGGTTTGGGGCGGTGGTTTTTTTTGGTCNAAATGAGATGGGGAGGGGGGGGGGCGATTAGGTGGGAGATATTTAGGAAAGAGGGGATCTGGGCCGTTGATCTTATTTGATCAACGACTCAAATTTAATTAGGGATTGGGCCGGGTATGGATTGAAGATTGGGCTTGGTTTATCGGTTAATTGGGTTGGGAATTTTGGGGTTTAAATGTGGCTAAATTTGAAATAAAAATGGCTACTAGTTAAATACCCACAAAAAGATAATTAATTAATAAAAAATAGCTAATAATTGTATAAAGCGAAATTGAGTAAAAATAGGTAAAATCACAGTAATTAACTAATATTAAATGCAAAGAATATGTATGTTTTGAATAAAAATAGTACAAAATGTTCAATTGGGATATGATTGTAAAATTGTTGCAATTGAAATTAAATGGCACCCAACTGGTTAATTTGTGAAATAATTGAATTTAATAGCTAGAAAATGATTATAAACGATATACTTAGCTGGAAACATTTTTGAAATTATTTACCGCATAGTTTATGAATAATTATTTAAATATAAAATATTGAATAGACATGCGAATAATTTAATAAAATAGGGAAAATAGGGAGAAAATGCTTATTATTTTAAATAGTGATTTTGAAAGCTTATATGCAAGTTTGAAAATAAGTTAAGGAAAAATTGGGTATCAAAAACTGCCCCTCTTTACCCGGGAAGGATGAAAGAGTTGTCGGGCAAAAATATGATGGCTAATTTTGACCGAGATTAAACTGCGGGATAGAATTTGGCCGCACCCTGGTTTCTGAGCTGCCTACATATCCCTGGTTTACAGGAATCAGGTCGTATGTAGTTCCGGGATCATCGGCAAAATATACCGGTGATGTTTCACAAGAACGGACGCAAGATGCATGGTAAGGTAAAAGCTGGAAGGTCTTACGGGGTTGTGTCAGAGAACTGGAGCGGTTTGCTCCTGCCTAGTTGGTTGTTTCCGCCGGGTTACCTGTAACCATAGAAAAAACGTATATTGTGCATAATATAAACATGATGCAAGTTCCCGTTGGACTATGAATGCTGTCTTTTGACAATTAGGATGATGTCCTTAGACCATGATGTCCTGGGCCATGAATCGCTTAGCGCGGGATTCGCAGGTTATGAAATGATGTTCTCGGGCCATGAGGATGGTGCCTCCAAACCATGATGCCTTTCAATAATGATATGCAAGTTGAATAAAAGAGATCCTTAGGCCATGAAATGATGTTCTCGGGCCATGAACATGGTGCCTCTGAACGATGACGCCTTTGGACAAGTTTGCGATATTTCAGCCCATGAAGAATGCAGTAGTATGATGTTGGCAAGACAGAGCTTAGTCTTGCGATTTGCAAAAAGAAAGAAGGCAGATCTTAGCCCGAAAGAAAGCGTAAATAAATAAGGTGACTGCTTTGAAAAGGTAGAAAAGAGCTTAGCGTAATGAAGTATGATGCGGAGAGAGGTAGCGTAGAATCTCAGAAGGCAGAACTATAGCCTTATGTAATGCAGGAAATAAAATGCAGGAGAGGTAGCGTAGAACTTCGGAAGGCAGAATAGGTAGCCTTATGCAAGAAGTAAATGCAGAGGAGACAACGCTTAGTCTCGGAAGGCAGAAAGGTAGCCTTATGCAAAGATGCGAATGCAGATGTAGGTAGAGCTTAACCTCGGAAGGCAGAAAGGCAGTCTTATGCAAGATGCGAATGCAGATGGAGGTAGAGCTTAACCTCAGAAGGCAGAAAGGTAGCCTTATGCAAATGCGAATGCAGATGGAGGTAGAGCTTAACCTCGGAAGGCAGAAACGTAGCCTTATGCAAAGATGCGAATGCAGAGGGAGGTAGAGCTTAACCTCATTCAAATGAAGATAGAGCTTAGTCTCGGAGGGCATAATGGTAGCCTTATGCAGTGCAGAAGTTAAAACGACAGTAAGAGTTCTTAGCTGATGATAAAGTGCGGTAACACGATTGTTGCGAATCAAGTATCGTTTGCAATGATGATAATAGTAAGCGTTGGCATGTGCGATGAGTTTGAGAGCGTATCCTTGAGAAGCATGAGTCTTGTTGGGAAACTGAGATGTCTTGGGCTTTCGCCGTATTTGTGCCTGCATCTAAAGAAAATTGTGAGTTCCGTAAAGGGAAGGGTTAGTTCGTATCCTTGCTGGCTCGGATCGGCCTATCTGCTTGATGACGATAACTTTGGTTTGTACCACAGGGGTAGCGTTGCTAAAACAAGCTATTTTTGAGAAATAAATATTCATGGTTTTATAAAATATGATATAACATATAAGAAGGAATAATTTTCTTTGGATGAACCGACGACCATGACGCGGTTCAAGACATTGCAACCTCTCTTGTTGCAGAGATTTGAGGGTCCTCCTCAAAATTCTGCCACAGTTTGATGGGTGAAGGCTTCAGGCTGTTACTGGTGCGGTGCTCGACTAAACTTCCTTCGAGATTTTGAAGTCCCTCCTCAAAATTCTGCCCCAGTTTGCATTCGTGGGGAAATGAAAAATTTAGTAGAATGTGACCGAACCCATAGGGCTGCCTACTTATCCCCTCTTAAACGGGAATCAGGTCAGGCGTATTTCAATTTACAACATTGATAGAAACATAACAATTACCCATAGTAGCGCTTGACTGTGTCTGAATTGATTGGTTTAGGCCAAATTTCTCCATCCATTTCTGCCAGTATGAGTGCTCTTCCTGTTAGCACTCGGTGAACCATGTACGAGCCTTGACAATTTGGAGAGAATTTCCCTTTTGCTTCGTCTTGATAAGGAAAGATTTTCTTTAACACAAGTTGCGCCGGTGTGAATCGTCTTGGTTTGACTTTCTTGTTGAAGGCTCTAGTCATTTTACTCTGGTATAGCTGACCATGACAAACCGCGTTCATTCTTTTTCCGTCTATGAGGGCCAATTTCTCATAGCGACTTCTTACCCATTCTGCGTCGTTGAGCTTGGCTTCTTGTATGATTCTCAAATATGGAATCTCAACTTCAGCAGGAATGACGACTTTCGTACCGTATACCAACATGTAAGGAGTTGCCCTAGTTGATGTGCGAACCGTGGTGCGATACCCCAACAGAGCAAATGACAATTTCTCATGCCATTGCTTGTGCTTTTCTATCATTTTTCTTAATATCTTCTTGATGTTCTTGTTGGCAGCCTCAACGGCTCCATTTATTTGAGGTATGTATGATGTAGAGTTCTTGTGCTTGATCTTGAAGGTTTCACACATTGCTTTAATCAAATCACTGTTTAAGTTGGAACCATTGTCGGTGATGGTTGACTCTGTAACTTCGAACCGACAGACAATGCGGTCGCGGACAAAGTCGGCCACGACCTTCTTAGTAATTGCTTTGTAAGATGCTGCTTCGACCCATTTGGTGAAATAGTCAATGGCAACCAGAATGAACCTGTGTCCATTGGAGGCTGCAGGCTCGATTGGTCCAATGACGTCCATGCCCCAGGCGGCGAACGGCCATGGTGATCTTGTTGCATTAAGCTCGCTGGGAGGTACCTTTATCATATCCCCATGTATTTGACACCGATGGCATTTGCGGACATACTGGGTGCAGTCTGTTTCCATGGTCATCCAGAAATAACCAGCACGAAGTATCTTTTTTGCTAGAACAAACCCGTTCATATGAGGACCGCATGTACCATCATGTATTTCCTCCAACAGCTTCGTTGCTTCCTTCGCCACGACACATCTTAGTAAACCCAGATCGGGAGTCTTCCTATATAGGATTCCTCCGTTGTGAAAGAAATTGTTTGATAACCTTCGAAGAGTGCGCTTTTGAGTAGCATTTGCAAGCTCTGGGTACTCTCCCTCTACCAAGTACTCCTTAATATCATGAAACCACGACTTTCCATCTGCTTCTTCTTCAACGTGGGCGTAGTAGGCTGGCTGATTGTGGATCCTTACTGGGGGATCAATGAAGTTCTTGTCTGGATGACGGATCATAGATGACAAGGTAGCCACTGCATCGGCGAACTCATTCTGGTTTCTGGGAGCGTGCCGGAATTCAATCTTTGTGAACCTCTTTCTCAATTCCTGCACACGATGTAGGTATGGAAGTATCTTGGAATTCTTGGTCTCCCATTCTCCTTGGACTTGGTGTATGAATAAGTCTGAGTCACCAATTGCTAATAATTCCTGAACATTCATGTCGATGGCCAAATTGAGCCCAATGATGCAGGCCTCATATTCAGCCATGTTGTTTGTGCAGGGGAACATGAGTTTGGCGGATACCAGGTAGTGCTGATCGGTTTTTGAAATTAAGACTGCTCCAATACCCACGCCTTTGAAGTTTGCGGCCCCATCAAAGAACATCCTCCAACCGTCGTAGGATTCTGCAATGTCCTCTCCTACGAATGATACTTCTTAATCGGGGAAATAAGGTTTCAATGGTTCGTATTTTCCGCCCACAGGATTTTCAACAAGATGATCGGCTAATGCTTGTCCCTTGACCGCCTTTCGAGTTACGTAAATGATGTCGAACTCACTTAACAAGATCTTCCTTTTAGCTAGGTTGCCAGTGAGCATGGGCTTCTGAAAGATGTACTTGAGCGGATCTATCCTTGATATGAGGTACGTTGTGTAGGCGCAGAAGTAATGCCTCAGCTTCTGTGCGACCCAAGTCAAAGCACAACAGGTGCGCTCCAATAGAGAACACTAGGCCTCAAACGGAGTAAACTTTTTGCTGAGGTAGTAAATTACTTGCTCTTTCCTCCCTGTTTCGTCATGTTGCCCGAGAACGCAACCGAAAGCTCCATCTAACACGGCCAGGTAGAGTAATAGAGGTATACCCGGCTCTTGAGGTACCAAGACTGGTGGTGTTGAGAGATACTCTTTGATTCTGTCGAAGGCCTTTTGACAATCCTCAGTTCATTTGGTGGCAACATCCTTTCTTAGCATTTTGAAAATCGGTTCACAAATGACGGTGAACTGGGCTATGAACCGGCCGATATAATTGAGTCGTCCCAGGAAGCTCATAACATCCTTTTTGTTCTTTGGTGGCGACAATTCTTGGATGGCTTTGACCTTTGATGGATCTAGATCTATTCCTTGACGACTGAAAATGAACCCTAGCAGCTTGCCAGCCGGAACCCCGAACGCACACTTTGTGGGGTTAAGTTTCAGATTGTATTTCCTTAACCTGTTGAAGAACTTTCTCAAATCTTCCATGTGATCACAGCTTTCTTTGATTTGATGATGACGTCGTCCACATATACCTCGATCTCTTTGTGAATCATATCATGGAATATAGTAGTCATAGCTCTCATGTAAGTGGCCCCTTCATTCTTCAGACCGAATGGCATCACCTTGTAGCAATACACTCCCCATGGCGTAATGAATTCCGTCTTCTCAGCATCTTTCTCGTCCATCCAAATCTGATGGTAACCAGCAAAACAATCTACATAGGACTGCAGTTCGTGCTTAGAACAGTTGTCAATTAAGATGTGTATGTTTGGCAAGGGGAAGTCATCTTTCGGACTGGCCCGGTTAAGATCTCGGTAGTCTACGCAGACTCTGACATTCCCATCTTTCTTTGGTACAGGCACAATGTTAGCTAACCATGTAGGATATTCGACCACTCGAAGAACCCCGGCGTTGATCTATTTGGTGACCTCTTCTTTGATTTTCAAGCTCATGTCTGGCTTGAACTTTCTGAGCTTTTCCTTCACTGGTGGGCATGTTGGATTGGTTGGCAGCTTGTGGGCCATAATAGATGTACTGATTCCAGTCATGTCGTCATATGACCAGGCGAATATGTCCTCATATTCCCTTAAGAATTTCGTATATTCCTCTTTTTCTGACGGCAACAGATGAATGCTGATGCGTGTTTCTTTGACGATCTCTGTGTTTCCCAGGTTAACGACCTCAGTCTCGTCCAAAATAGACTTAGGTCTATTCTCAAATTTCTCGACCTATTTAATAATATCCTAAGGTATATCATCCTCGTCTGACTCGGGATCTGTTTGTTGCGTTGCCTCGTTGCAAGTCACAGTCGTCGGTTCATCAAGATAAGTAATAGTAATGCCGTGTAAATAAAGTAATGGGGAGGAAAAAAGTAGCAAGTAAATATAAGGTTTATAAAGAAACTCGAAATTCTTTGATAAATTGAATAATTGTTTGAACATGGGAGCTTTTTCTTGCAGAAATTAAAATGCGAGAAGAAAATTCTTTAAATAAATAAACTGTAGATAATGCTTGTTTTGTTAGCCTTGCTACCCCGAGGCTCGCCGGGCTTTGGTTGTCCTGACAGACCAATTGTTGAGACATTATCCCTTGCTCACGACTTGTATAGAAGGACCTTCCTCACCCTCCTCTTCAAGAATGACACATCAGTCCATGTCCTCATCATCCAGAAATAGATCCTTTATTGGCGCTAGCGCCTCTTCCTCGTCTGTACCATATGTGATGTCAGCTGACTGGAAAGTTTGTTCTATGTGGGGTATTGGCTGCTCTAATGGGTAATTGGGGCCGCGCCATGGTGGTGACCAGTCCTTGAACTCCTTCCAAGTGTACTCGTACCCTAGACCAAAAGTAGTACCGTGCTTCTTGAGTGTTATTGGCTTTGTTATTACTTGGAGATTCTTACCAAACCCTTTACCTAGCTCGTACCCTTTCTAGTTCAATATGCTTTCGGTCTTACTGCCCCACCACTTGTCCTTGTCAATGGCGTTAACACGTTCCACGTTGTGATAGATTTCTCCACCCAACTTCCTCCTTCCATCAATGACCGAAAAGGTCTGGCGACCGTAGATATGGTTTCTACCATCCCCATGAATGATTACCTCTTGGTGATTCCATTCAAACTTCACATCTTGGTGTAAGGTTGATGCTACGGATCCAGCCGCATGGATCCAGGGTCGTCCCAACAGTAAATTGTAGGACACAGGCACATCGATCACTTTGAAATCTACATCGAACCAAGTTGGTCCCATCTGTAAGCACAAGGTGATTTCTCCCATGGTGGACCTCCGCGAACCATCGAAGGCTTTTACGTTGATCTCTCCTTCCTTTATCTCATGTAGACTCTTGCCCAATTTCTTGAGTGTGACCAGCGCACAGATGTTGAGGTTGGAACCCCCATCAATTAGGATCCTTGTGATGAAATGATCCTCACATTGCACCGTGATGTGTAGTGCTATGTTATGCCCTAATCCTTCGGGTGGCAACTCATCTTCATGGAAAGTGATCTTGTGACTTTCCAGTACCTGGCCTTCCATGTTGGCCATTTCTCCACTGGTGATATTGTCCGGTACGTATGCTTCACTCAGCACCCTTAGCAAAGCACTCCTGTGAGTTTCAGAGTTTTGTAACAGGGAGAGAATGGATATCTGAGCTTTCGTTTTGTTCAACTGGTTGAGGATTGAGTATTCCTTGGATTGTATCTTTCTCTATTGATCGTCTGAACCTGTTTCAATGATGGGGGGATGATTGTTGGCCTGCTTGCTAGACTCGGCCAAATGTTCGGGGGTATAAACTCTGCCAGTTTTTTTCATACCCTGTGCAGTGATGGCTTTTTCACACTTGCCTTTACCTTTCCTCATTGCTTCAGCGGTATAGTCCCACAGAATGGCGTCTGAGTAAAAGGGTGTCGTAGTTGACATTGCCGCTGGGATAGGTGTGGTCATTCGTATTCCTGCCGGAGTATATGTTATAGATTGCCGGACTGCAACTTCGAGCGGTCGTACAAACTCGACTTTGATTGGTCCTGGGGCCTTTCCTTTGGTGGGCGGTCTCGATTCAAACTCAAGTGGAATGGACATGTTTACCTCAACTTCCTCAGATGGCTGCATCTGGACCACGATTGGATTAAGAGTAATCGCAGGCTTCTTCGGATCACCCTCGGCAATTAACCCAATTGATCCCTCGGGATCCCAATCATCTTCAACCTCAATCATGTGGGCACCACCTTTATGGTCAGGCAGCGTATTATTGTGAACATTAGGAGTAAGGTCCTTAGCTACAATGATCTTGTTATCTATGAGGGTCTGTATCTTGTCTTTCAAGGAACGACATTCCTCGATGGTGTGTCCCTTCATGCCGGAGTGGTAAGCACAGGTTTTGTTTGGGTTGACCCACTGAGAAGGGTTCTTAGGGACGACAGCAGGAATGGGTGTGACATAACCGGCGGCTTTAAGCTTTTCGTATAATTGGCCAATGGGTTCAGCTATGGTAGTATACTATTTTGGTGGACGACGGTCGAAGTTTGGGCAAGGTCTCGGGAAATTTTGGCGATTAGGTGGTGATTGATAGTGATTTGGTTGGGAATTGTAGGCATTATAGACGGGAGCTGGTTGGGAGTATCTGGGCGAGGTAGTCTAATATGTGGATGGTGGAGTTTGGTAGATGGGTGAGGGTGTTTGGTATTGAGGTGAGGGTGCTTGGTAGCTTGGAGCCGGTTGGTATGTCAATGAAGGTGCGGGGTATACTTGGTATTTGGTAGGGGACTTGGCTTGTTGTGCCACCATAACGGCTCCTACATCCCTTTTCTTGGACACACCACCGGATTGCAGAGCTTTATTGGTATCCTGTAAGGCTTCAAAATTAGAAACCATACCGTTTTTGATGCCTTCCTCGATTCGCTCTCCAACTTGATAATATCAGAAAACTTGTGCCCCTCGAGCATCATCAGCCGCTCATAATACTGAGGATCCTGAGTGCGTACAAAGAATTTCTTCATTTTTTCCTCTTCTAAGGACGTCTGACCTTGGCAGCTTCAGACCTCAAACGAGTAGCATACTTTCGAAAGGTCTTTGTTGGTTTCTTCTTCAAGTTCTGGATGTAGAACACATCCGGTGCATTCCCCGTGTTGAATTTGAATCTATCCATAAAGTCCGTAGCCATGTTCACCCAATTGATCCATTTCTTTGGATCCTGGTTGATGTACCAGGATAGTGCATGACCTTTCAAACTCCTCATGAAGAGTTTCATGCGGATCCTTTCATCTTTCCCCACGCCGACCAATTTGTCGCAGTAAGTCCTCAGATGGACTCTTGGGTCACCAGTACCATCAAACATCTCGAACTTAGGAGGTTTGTACCCCTCGGGAAGTTCAACATCGGGTTGTATGCAAAGATCCTCATAGTTCAATCCCTCAACCCTTTTAACTCCTTCGACGCCCTGAACTCGATTGGTCAATTTCTTGAGTTCCTCGGCCAGATTCCTGATGAGCTTATCCTTGTCGTCGGACTCGTGGGTATGTGGTGTGGAATGAGCTATTGTTTTCACATAAATGGGGTTGTCGTAAGCCTGGAAGTGGTCTCTCGTCCGATCCTGGAGAGGCGGCATGTTGTTGTGACATGTGTTGCGTTGTGCTGGTGGAACGGGATCCTTGCGGTGATTGGGTTGTTTGGGGATGTTTTGTGGTAAAGTGGGGTTCGGAGCATTTGGGAAGTGAACGTATGGGACGTTGAGGGAGAATGATAAGTGGGCCAAGTTCTTGAATTGATCAAGTTCCTCTTGGAACTTTAGCAGCTTCTTCTCTAGTGGAAACATACCCTCGTGCAGAACCTGAATACCCTGACCATCAGTGATCTCAACCTGTTCATCCCTGTTGTCTTTTCTAGTACCGCTTGTATCTGCCATCTTAGTTTGACTCTTGCTTTTTCCTTAGGGAGGACTGGGAGGAGGAGTAGGAGGAGGACCCTTTGATCTTGTGCGATAAGCTGTTGATGCCAGAGTGCACGAACTAACCTTTGGGGAAGGGGCATAACTAACAGAAAAGGTAGTGAAGTTAGTGAAGATTATGAAGAATATTGCGGTAATTTAAACACGTAATGCGAAAATGTGAAATGCATCCTAAGTTGGGGAACCTCTTTATGCCCGAGGTAGGCCTAACGACAAATTAATTTGGAGAACTTAAATACTAAATGCCTCATTTTATTGATAATAAAATAGACAAATCCAACTTGACTCTAAGAATGCAAAAATATAAAATGTCACTAATGGCCAGTGGCCTTATTACATCAAAAGCAAAGTAATGACAAATCCTATCTATTTGGTCCCAGAACGACCTTCCCCAGACTCGGCACCTCTACTTGCCTTGATCAGCATTCCCATCTCGCGGAGTCCCAGTAGTAAGTAGGTCTTGGCTAGAATTCCCGCTCCAGCTCCCTCGGTCTTTTGACAAGTCTCGATCCTCCTAAGGAACTTTTCCTCCAGGTCAACTATGCCTCATTCCAAGTGTGCTAGCTTCTGGGTGGAAGTGATGGCCATGTCCTTCCATTACTCGATCAACTTCTTGTTGACTATGTGGATTTTGTGATGATCTTCTTCACAGTCACAGAGCCTTTTGCGAAGCTGGTTGAGTCTAGTTGTCGCCTCGGCTTTCTCATCTATGACCCTATTTCCTCGAGCGAATCCTGGCTCAATACTTCCTCCCCAGTTATCTTCCAACCATCCCAGATAGTAAGGAGAGCAACCAGCGTGATACCCGTCGGGCTGGATAGTATCCTTCTCCAATCGGATCCTACAGTGCCACAATTGCTGAGCTTGACACTTGTGAGGGCGGTCATCATTTTGGAAGTCCGCCCTGAGACGACTCATTTTCTCGACCCTTGGGACACCTTGCTTCCTCCCCGCCTACCTCATGACACAAATCGGGACGTAAGGGTGTGTCCCTCTAATACCAATCAATATCAGGAACAGAGTGTCTCTAGTCCGAATGATGAATTCGTCGGTCGGGAACCACTTGAACATCCATTGGATCTGATCCTCGGTCAGATTTTCCAATAACTCAACCCATCCATCAGCATTCTCTGGCTATGCAAACATGTCGGGGATGTAGTTCATACGCTTTGGATGATGGAAAGCAATATGATCATCCCAAACTCTCATATGTATGTCTTGACGGTAGTAACCCTTTTGCAAATGCTCGGTGAGCCAAAGCTGAAGTAGCAAGTTGCAACCCTCAAAATGTTTTGCTCCTCGTTGACAGTTCTCCAAAGCTCGGTATATGTCAGCAAAAATCATAGGTACAATGCTGAAATTCTGTCCGTCGATCCCTTCCATCAAAGTCTTGGTAACCATAGCCAATCTTGTGTGGATTCTCCCCTTCTTTGTCGGGAAGACCATCAATCCCAAAAAGCAGAATATGAAGACGAATACCCGGTGGTGAATGTGTCCTAGAGAGGTGAGGGCAAACTCTTCCTGGTATGTGCGGTAAGATTGACTACGGCCATACCTCTCGTACAAATAGTCAAAGGGGATGTACGAGTCTTCCAAGCAGACTAAATCCGGATTCTTCTTTAGTCCCATCATCTTGAGAAAACTCCGGCCTGTTCGATTTTCAGGCATCAATAACCCTTGAGACTCCCAGGGCAAACCAGCTAAACCCTCTATCTCCTCTAGCAGCGGTGTCATCTCATTGTTCCAAAATCGAAAAACTGACCGATCACAGTCCCAGAATAAGGTGACAGCCTCTATCACCATGTTATTAGGCTGAATGTCCAGGAGAGAGGGCAAGTTGCCCAGGTGTTTTCTGACTGCTGTTTTGTCGCTTGAGTGCAAGTCTTCCCACCAATTTAGAAGTTTTGGGTGGATGTTGGTGACCATGCCGAATCTGGGGACCTCGTGCCTCATCTCTGCAAAGTAAACAGGTTAGGACCTTACCCCGACCGGACTCGACTATTTAACGTCAATAATTCGCATGAGCATTTAAGTTCTCCAAATAAATGCACAGAACGTGAATGCGTCCTTGTGGGTTCCAGGGAAACCCAATGGACTTTGGACAAGGCTATCTTGATGGCTATTGTGCGGACAACACATCATCCTGGCTGGGTTTGACCATGATGCATGCAACATACAATAGAGTAAGGTTTCTATTGGGGTTTTAGACTAGTACCCTTGAGCGGACAACTCAAGGGGGAAGGCACAGAATTGTCGACTGCACCGCTGATCGACTAGTTTTACTGCGAATATGCCTTTCCGAATTTAGGGGGTGATAATATTGGAATAGCGCAACCACTCATTGTAAGCGTTGCTATAGGATTTGTTTGGCACGAGTGGAATATGAATGCGGAGCATGATATGCAATAATAAGCATTAAAACAGATAGGCATGTATTTTCACGTTAAGGGAAGCGGTAAAGAAAGGAAATACAACAGTTAATGAAAGCGGTTATAGAGAAAACATGAAGATATGTCAGTTACGTTCAGGTGAAACAAGTACTTGTAAAAAGTAAACAGTTAACAGCATATAACGGGGAAGGTCCCCAGCAGAGTCGCCATGCTGTCGCCGCCCCTTTTTCTATCACACGGGTTAGGTACGGAGAGATCGGGTTTATGACATTTTGGACAACTCCTTAAAAGAAAGGATTTATGGAAGAGTCGCCACCTAACGATTTTTATGGTGCGTTAGGGCACCTAGAGTTGATAACTCGTGAACTAGTTTGCATTACCGGAGATTGGGTAATGGCTTGAAATTATCCCAAGGGGAAGGTGTTAGGTACCCCTCAATATTCACAATTGTGGGTCCCAGCCAAAACGTTTTGTGAATTTGGACGGCGAACAAGTAGCAAGTAAGGTTCATATAAGAGGGGATTTCAAACAAGCATAAAAATCTTTAAAGGTTTTGAAGAAAGCATAAAAATAAACATTTGAAAAGAAACTGTCCTAGGTTTAAAGTAATACGGATCACATCAATGCAATACCTGGTATGTCACACCTCGACGAGGCGGCTACACGTGGTATTAGCGCACCGGTCATCATATCCGTATTCTACCCATCCCACCCCGTAAAGGTTATTTAAAATGCGTGTGTTGGTTACGAATGCTTATTGCGTGCCATTACCCGTCCTATTCTATAAGTCCTGGAGGGTATTTAGGACACTAATCCTACAAGGTGAGTACTAGGCTGGATCCCTAGGTTTAAAGGATAAAATACTAGGTGACATGCATAACAAGTAGGACCTCACATATAAAGGGACACATAAAAGGCTCATAAGCCCCTCCACAAATAGACAAAAATTTGGCACATCTCAAACACATTTAAAGTCTCACAGATGGGGTTAAAAGAGAGTTTTGAGTAAAACAGAAATGCAAGAGGAATCTAATTTGGAAAATTTAGCGAGGTAATAATTCAGAGAAATAGTTGATTTTTAGAAATGCAGTCGTTTAGGGGAGTGGTAAAATTCAAAAGTACAAGGATTTAAAACTTTCAGAAGACATAGCCGAAAATTATTGAGGCCTGGTTTTGAAGTAAAATACAGTAGCTTAACATATATGGTAGTTAAAGATAATTGCAGTAAAGGAGTAATAAGTGGTACCAAAAATACAGCAGCTTTCAATACTTAGAGCAAGGATTCAAAATGGCACGATTTTGAGTGGAGTGAAGTATCTTTGAGAACCCATTAATTTAAAGCATAACAGTGCAAAACTCAGAAAGTCCTAAGGGAAACAAATGTATAATTTCAAGACTATTTTAAAATAGAGCCAGAGCTTTAGTAAAACAAAGTGAACCTCAAGGAGGTAAAACAAGAATTAGAGCAAAAAGGTTCAAAAGGTTAAAGAGGTTAATTAGCCTTAAACATAATTGGTTTAATTTTATCGCGTTCGGACTAAAGTTGCCTAGCATCGTTTACATTGCCTAACTATCTTAAAAGGTGAACATGCTTCTTTTGGATTATGATTTTTAAAGAGTATATTTGCGGAAAATGTTTCGAGTAGGCTAACCACATTTTTATTCGATTAAGCATGCTTATTAGGTGCTTTAACTATTTTCAATTCAAACAAGTATGAGATCCTAAACAACAGGATCTCTAATGCACATAGAAGTTCCTAACTCATGGTTTCCAATATGGAAATGCAGTGATGACCTTATGACAGTTTATTAGGCTTGTATTAACTGATCAGGATTATGAAATGAGGATAATAACATGCTGAAAGTGAAAGACCTAAAATAGGGTTTCTACTATGTGAGATGCATGTCCTATACAAGTTATCTAATGCACAAATAAAGTCCTATAAGCATGTTTTCTACCCATCGCCTAAGCTAAGCATGCATAACCCCTCCTAAATTCACTATCCAGCCCCAATTATTCGTTTATAAATTATTACAAACCTGAATAATAAATTACATTAATGAAAAAAGAAAATAAGAAGTTATTCTATGGAGAGCCTTCAACCAGGCCCAATCTCCCAGCCTCACTCCTTTCGAGTTTCACAACCTTAATGGCCTGGGTGCGGCAAAGCTCCCAAAGGGCCAAATGGATCTCTGGCCAATAGCAGCACCCAGGGAAATTGCCAAGATTTTAACAAAGTGCAGTGTGGAATTACCAGCCTTGTGTGTCAAAGTTCCATGAGTACTCAGGGGCAGTCAAGGAAATGCTCACACGAAGGGGGTAGGACCTAATTTTCTAGTAGTAGTGTAATGTGCAGGGAAGAGAGGAAATTTCATAGTTTAAGAAAAGAGTTTTCAAAACTGGAGAGTTAGTTTTTGAAAGATTAATTTAAAATAGACAGAAACATTAATCAACAATTCAGCAATACAAGATTGTACACAAGGATAATGAGACAAAAAGGAAAATAGATCACCCAATAACACCAAGAGATACAGAGACTTATGAGAAATCCCTAAGCATGAATACACAGAATCAAAGAGATTCAGGGGATCAAGAAATGGCCAAGTTTAGACAGTAACAGGAGACAGTAAAAGAAGACAGTTGTGATAGGTGAAATTAAGATCAAGTAACATCATATGAGCATGCAAGCCGAGTATTGACAGATGAAAAGTTCAGGGGACCAGGGATAGGAAGGTTCACACATGATACTGAACAAGAGTATAAATGGCCTAACAGATGTATACAAGAATAGGTACAGCTCATAACAAATACTTGCTTAATCATAAACAGGTAAACAGTTGAGCATGGCAAGTATCATCAGGCAAAACAGGGCATCAATTGCATGTAGAACAGTAGAAGCATAGGTAGAAAACAACTAGGAATACAACATACTAAAATAGTAATAGCCATATTGGTTTGTAACCATGGAAATTAATCAAGACATACCAGTAACAAGAGAGAGCAGTAGAATGAAAGATCCAAGTATGAGCACAATATTGGCCTAGGCTTATAGCCGGCCAATAACAATAATAGAGTAAAGAAAAGAAGAGAGAAAAGCACAAGAGAGAGCTTAGAGTAGTACTGATAAGAGAGAAGAACACAAGTCTGTGTGTGTCTGTGTCATTGAAAGACATAGAGTATTTATAGTTGCAAATAGGTAGTAAAAGACAATGGTAAAAAAGAGGACAGAATCAAATCAGTGTAAGAAAATATCTGGTTCCCTTAAGTCAAGGGATTCAAACTCAGAATGGTAAAACACATAGCCATATAAGGTAAGTAAAGTCAGCACAAGACTTAAATAAGGAAACAATCAAGGTCTGTTAAGTAACAAGGAATCTCAATTAACTGAAGAATCAAGACAAACTACTCCCTTAAATTAAGGGATTGGAATTCAACAGTAAAACACATAGTTTCATAAGGCAAAGTAAAATCAGTCAAGACTCGATTTAAAGGAAGGAATAATAGGGTGAACAATTAAGACTAGATTCAGAAAGCAATAGTAATTCAGTAAATAGAGCAAATTAATGAACAAGGAAGTGAATCAATCAATCTAAACAAACAGGCAGAGTTTTCATATTCTCAATCATATCATTCAATAAAGAAATCAGAGTCAATCAAGAGGGATTTATGCTCCAAATTTCAACACATATATAGAGAAGCTAATAAACATAGCATGGACAAGTTCAGAGATGCATAAAAATCGCATATAGATAACACGAGTAGGTTAGGCCTTAGAAACTCAGTGGAACATGTTCGAGGTACAAAAACTTAAACAGAGAGAGAGTCATGCTAGACATAGAGAAATTAGGGTTTTAACATAGGCGAGATAACAATCACAGAATCATCACAATATGCAGAGAATAGACTTTAGAGTGAAGAGAAAACTCAGTAGGAGTCAAATAGTCCAACCAGCATGAGGATACGAACATAGAAGTCTAAGAAGATTAGGGTTTCCAACATAAAACAATGTTAAAAATAGTAAGAGCGTGAAACCAGTAAATATGCAAGGGAAAAACTAGAGCATGCAAATAAAATCAGTTTGGACCAGTATAGAAAAGATTTAGAGAAAAACCCTAACTAAAAATACTAAAAAACGTTTTAAACTTGATGAATCTTAAGGATCGAGTTGAGAATAGTGTAATACATAAAGAAACAAGTTTAAAATCATTAAGGATAACAAATATTTAAGAGGTTCAAGTCAAAAATTAGGGTTTCGTAAGAACCAGAGTAAGAACAGGAGAACCTACCGTGAAACTCATGGATGGTGGTGAGGTAGGCATGGTAGCATTAAAACCCATCGGAGAAAGGCCGGACTCAACCCAGGCAGAGCTCCAGTAGACGTTGGGTATGATGGAGACCCATGGCGGTCTCAGAGGTAAAGTAAGCCGGAGCAAGGAGGCGTCAGGGTGGCTGGTGGTCGAAAGGGGAGAGGCTGGAGGTGGCCGAAGGCAAGCTAAAAGCCATCGAAGAAGACAAAGAACCAGAAGGTTCTAGAGAGAAGGGGAGAAGAAGAGACAAAGAGAGAGAGTGAGGAGTCTCGAAATGAGACGGGGAGGGGGGTTAGGTGGGAGATATTTTAGGAAAGGGGGGATCTGGGCCGTTGATCTTATTTGATCAACGGATCAGATTTAATTAGGGATTGGGCCGTGTATGGATTGAAGATTGGGTTGGGTTTATGGGTTAATTGGGTTGGGAATTTTGGGGTTTAAATGTGGCTAAATTTTAAAATAAAAATGGCTACTAGTTAAATACCCACAAAAAGATAATTAATTAATAAAAAATAGCTAATAATTGTATAAATAGAAATTGAGTAAAAATAGGTAAAATCACAGTAATTATCTAATATTAAATGCAAAGAAAATGTAAGTTTTGAATAAAAATAGTACAAAATGTTCAATTGGGCTATGATTGTAAAATTGTTGCAATTGAAATTAAATGGCACCCAACTGGCTAATTTGTGAAATAATTGAATTGTAACAGCTAGAAAATGATTATAAACGATATACTGAGCTGGAAACATTTTTGGAATTATTTACAACATAGTTTATGAATAATTATTTAAATATGAAATATTGAATAGACATGCGAATAATTTAATAAAATAGGGAAAATAGGGGGAAAATGCTTATTATTTTAAAAAGTGATTTTGAAAGCTTATATGCAAGTTTGAAAATAATTTGAGGAAAAATTGGGTATCAACAGGTGCCCTTGTTTACCCGGGAAGGATAAAAGAGTTGTCGGGTAAAGATATGATGGCCAATTTTGACCGAGATGAAATTGCGGGATAGAATTTGGCCGCACCCTGGTTTCTGAGCTGCCTACATATCCTTGGTTTTACAGGAATCAGGTCGTATGTAGTTTTGGGATCATTGACGAAATATGCCGGTGATGTTTCACAAGAACGGACGCAAGATGCATGGTAAGGTAAAAGCAGGAAGGTCTTACGTGGTTGTGTCGGAGAACTGGAGCGGTTTGCTCCTGCCTGGTTGGCTGTTCCGGCCGGGTTACCTGCAACCACAGAACAAACGTATATTGTGCATAATATAAACATGATGCAAGTTCCCGTTGGACTATGAATGTTGTCTTTGGACAATTAGGATGATGTCCTTAGACCATGATGTCCTGGGCCATGAATCGCTTAGCGCGGGATTTGCAGGCTATGAAATGCTATTCTCAGGCCATGAGGATGGTGCCTCTAAACCATGATGCCTTTGAATAATGATATGCAAGTTGAATAAAAGATATCCTTAGGCCATGAAATGATGTTCTTGGGCCATGAAAATGGTGCCTCTGAACCATGACGCCTTTGGACAAGTTGGCGATATTTCAGCCCATGAAGAATGCAGTAGTATGATGTTGGCAATACAGAGCTTAGTCTTGAGATTTTCGAAAAGAAAGAAGGCAGAGCTTAGACCGAAAGAAAGCGTAAATAAATAAGGTGACTGCTTTGAAAAGGTAGAAAGGAGCTTAGGGTAATGAAGTAAGATGTGGAGAGAGGTAGCGTAGAATTTCAGAAGGCAGAATGATAGCCTTATGTAATGTAGGAAATAAAATGCAGGAGAGGTAGCGTAGATCTTCGGAAGGCAGAATAGGTAGCCTTATGCAAGAAGTAAATGCAGAGGAGACAGCGCTTAGTCTCGGAAGGCAGAAAGGTAGCCTTATGCAAAGATGCGAATGCAGATGGAGGTAGATCTTGACCTCGGAAGGCAGAAAGGCAGTCTTATGCAAGATGCGAATGCAGATGGAGGTAGAGCTTAACCTCGGAAGTCAGAAAGGTAGCCTTATGCAAATGCGAATGCAGATGGAGGTAGAGTTTAACCTCGGAAGGTAGAAAGGTAGCCCTATGCAAGGATGCGGATGCAGAGGGAGGTAGAGATTAACCTCATTCGGATGGAGACAGAGCTTAGTCTCAGAGGGAAGAATGGTAGCCTTATGCAGTGCAAAAAATAAAACGACAGTAAGAGTTCTTAGCTGATGATAAAGTGCGGTGACACGATTGTTGCGAATGAAGTATTATTTGCAATGATGATAATAGTAAGCATTGGCATGTGCGATGAGTTCGAGAGGGTATCCTTGAGAAGCATGCATCTTGTGGGGAAAATGAGATGTCTTGGGCTTTCGCTGTATTTGTGTCTGCATCCAAACAAAAATCGTGAGTTCCGTAAAGGGAAGGGTTAGTTCGTATCCCTGCTGGCTCGGATCGGCCTATCTGCTTGATGATGATAACTTTGGTTTGTACCACAAGGCTAGCGTTGCTAAAACAAGCTGTTTTTGAGAAATAAATATGCATGGTTTTATAAAATATGATATAACATATAAAAAAAGAATAATTTTCTTTGGATGAACCGACGACCATGAAGCGGTTCAAGACATTGCAACCTCTCTTGCTGCGGAGGTTTGAGGGTCCTCCTCAAAATTCTGCCCCAGTTTGATGGGTGAAGGCTTCTGGTTGTTACTGGTGCGGTGCTCGGCTGAACTTGTTTCGGGATTTTGAGATCCCTCCTCAAAATTCTGCCCCAGTTTGCATTCGTGGGGGAAATGAAACATTTATTAGAATATGACCGAACCCATAGGGCTGCCTACGTATCCCCTCTTAAACGGGAATCAGGTCAGGCATAGTTCAATTTACAACATTGATAGAAACATAACAATTACACATAGTAGCGCTTGACTGCGTCTAAATTGATTGGTTTAGGCCAAATTTCTCCATCCATTTCTGCCAGTATGAGTGCTCCTCATGTTAGCACTCGGTGAACCATGTAGGGGCCTTGCCAATTTGGAGAGAATTTCCCTTTTGCTTTGTCTTGATGAGGAAAGATTTTCTTTAACACCAGCTGCCCCGGTGTGAATCGTCTTGGTTTGACTTTCTTGTTGAAGGCTCTAGTTATTTTACTCTGGTATAGCTAACCATGACAAACCGCGTTCATTCTTTTTCCGTCTATGAGGGCCAATTTCTCATAGCGACTTCTTACCCATTCTGCGTCGTTGAGCTTGGCTTCTTGTATGATGCTCAAAGATGGAATCTCAACTTCAGCTGGAATGACGGCTTCTGTACCGTATACCAACATGTAAAGAGTTGCCCCAGTTGATGTGCGAACCGTGGTGCGATACCCCAAAAGAGCAAATGACAATTTCTCATGCCATTGCTTGTGCTTTTCTATCATTTTTCTTAATATCTTCTTGATGTTCTTGTTGCCAGCCTCAACGGCTCCATTCATTTGAGGTCTGTATGATGAAGAATTCTTTTGCATGATCTTGAAGGTTTCACACATTGCTTTCATCAAATCACTGTTTAGGTTGGAACCATTGTCGGTGATGATTGACTCTGGAACTCTGAACCGACAGACAATGCGGTCGCGGACAAAGTTGGCCACGACCTTATTAGTAACTGCTTCGTAAGATGCTGCTTCGACCCATTTGGTGAAATAGTCAATGGCAACCAGAATGAACCTGTGTCCATTGGAGGCTGCAGACTCGATTGGTCCAATGACGTCCATGCCCCAAGCGGCGAACGACCATGTTGATCTTATTGCATTAAGCTCACTGGGAGGTACCTTTATTATATCCCCATGTATCTGACACTGATGGCATTTGCGGACATAATGGGTGCAGTCTGTTTCCATGGTCATCCAGAAAATAACCAGCCCAAAGTATCTTTTTTGCTAGAGCAAACCCGTTCATATGAGGACCACATGTACCAGCATGTATTTCCTCCAACAGCTTCGTTGCTTCCTTCGCCTCGACACATCTTAGTAAACCCAGATCGGGAGTCTTCCAATATAGGATTCCTCCGTTATGAAAGAATTTGTTTGATAACCTTCGAAGAGTGCTTTTTGAGTAGCGTTTGCAAGCTCTGGGTACTCTCCCTCTGCCAAGTACTCCTTAATATCATGAAACCACGACTTTCCATCTGCTTCTTCTTCAACGTGGGCGTAGTAGGCCGGCTGATTGTGGATCCTCACTGGGGATCAATGAAGTTCTTGTCTGGATGTTGGATCATAGATGACAAGGTAGCCAATGCATCGGAGAACTCATTCTGGATTCTGGGATCGTGCCGGAATTGAATCTCTTTGAACCTCTTTCTCAATTCCTGCACATGATGTAGGTATGGAAGTATCTTGGAATTCTTGGTCGCCCATTCTCCTTGTACTTGGTGTATCAATAAGTCTGAGTCACCAATTGCTAATAATTCCTGAACATTCATGTCGATGGCCAAATTGAGCCCAATGATGCAGGCCTCATATTCAGCCATGTTGTTTGTGTAGGGGAACCTGAGTTTGGCAGATACCGTGTAGTGCTGATCGGTTTTTGAAATTAAGACTGCTCCAATACCCACGCCTTTGAAGTTTGCGACCCCATCAAAGAATATCCTCCAACTGTCGTAGGATTCTGCAATGTCCTCTCTTACAAAAGACACTTCTTCATCGGGGAAATACGTTTTCAATGGTTCGTATTTTCCGCCCACAGGATTTTCAGCAATATGATCGGCTAATGCTTGTCCCTTGACCGCCTTTCGAGTTACGTAAATGATGTCGAACTCACTTAACAAGATCTGCCATTTAGCTAGCTTGCCAGTGGGCATGGGCTTCTGAAAGATGTACTTGAGCGGATCCATCCTTGATATGAGGTACGTTGTGTAGGAGCAGAAGTAATGCCTCAGCTTCTGTGCGACCCAAGTCAAAGCACAACAGGTGCGCTCCAATAGAGAATACTGGGCCTCATACGGAGTAAACCTTTTGCTGAGGTAGTAAATTGCTTGCTCTTTCCTCCCTGTTTCGTCATGTTGCCCGAGAACGCAACCGAAAGCTCCATCTAACACGACCAGGTAGAGTAATAGAGGTCTACCCAGCTCTGGAGGTACCAAGAATGGTGGTGTTGAGAGATACTCTTTGATTCTGTCAAGGCCTTTTGACAATCCTCAGTCCATTTGGTGGCAGCATCCTTTCTTAGCATTTTGAAAATCGGTTCACAAATGACAGTAGACTGGGCTATGAACCGGCCGATATAATTGAGCCGTCCCAGGAAGCTCATAACATCCTTTTTGTTCCTTGGTGGCGACAATTCTTGGATGGCTTTGACCTTTGATGGATCTAGCTCTATTCCTTGACGACTGAAAATGAACCCTAACAGCTTGCCAGCCGGAACCCCGAACGCACACTTTGCGGGGTTAAGTTTCAGATTGTATTCCCTTAACCTGTTGAAGAACTTTCTCAAATATTCCATGTGATCACATCTTTCTTTGATTTGATGATGACGTCGTCCAAATATACCTCGATCTCTTTGTGAATCATATCATGGAATATAGTAGTCATAGATCTCATGTAAGTGGCCCCTTCATTCTTCAGACCGAATGGCATCATCTTGTAGCAATACACTCCCCATGGCGTAATGAATTCCGTCTTCTCAGCATCTTCTTCGTCCATCCAAATCTGATGGTAACCAGCAAAACAATCTACATAGGACTGCAGTTCGTGCTTAGAACAGTTGTCAATTAAGATGTGTATGTTTGGCAAGGGGAAGTCATCTTTCGAACTGGCCCGGTTAAGATCCCGGTAGTCTACGCAGACTCTGACCTTCCCATCTTTCTTTGGTACAGGCACAATGTTAGCTAACCATGTAGGATATTCGACCACTCGGAGAACCCCGGCGTTGATCGGTTTGGTGACTTCTTCTTTGATTTTCAAGCTCATGTCTGGCTTGAACTTTCTGAGCTTTTGCTTCACTGGTGGGCATGTTGGATTGGTTGGCAGCTTGTGGGCCATAATAGATGTGCTGAGTCCAGTCATGTCGTCATATGATCAGGCGAATATGTCCTCATATTCCCTTAAGAATTCCGTATATTCCTCTTTTTCTGACGGCAACAGATGAATGATGATGCGTGTTTCTTTGACGATCTCTGCGTTTCCCATGTTAACAACCTCAGTCTCGTCCAAATTAGACTTAGGTCTATTCTCAAAGTTCTCAACCTCTTTAATAATATCCTAAGGTATATCATCCTCGTCTGACTCGGGATCTGTTTGTTGCGTTGCCTCGTTGCAAGTCACAGTCGTCGGTTCATCAAGATAAGTAATAGTAATAATGTGTAAATAAAGTAATGGGGAGGAAACCAGTAGCAAGTAAATATAAGGTTTTTAAAGAAACTGGAAATGCTTTGATAAATCGAATAATTGTTTGAACATGGGAGATTTTTCTTGCAGAAATTAAAATGCAAGAAGAAAATTCTTTACATAAATAAACTGTAGATAATGCTTGTTTTGTTAGCCTTGCTACCCCGAGGCTCGACGGGCTTTGGTTGTCCTGACGGACCAATTGTTGAGACATGATCCCTTGCTCACGACTTGTATAGAAGGACCTTCCTCCCCCTCCTCTTCAAGAATGACACAGTAGTCCATGTCCTCATCATCCAGAAATAGATCCCTTATTGCCGCTAGCGCCTCTTCCTCGTCTGTACCATATGTGATGTCAGCTAGCTGGAAAGTTTGCTCTATGTGGGGTATTGGCTTCTCTAATGGGTAATAGGGGCCGCGCCATGGTGGCGACCAGTCCTTGAACTCCTTCCAAGTGTACTCGTACCGTAGACCAAAAGCAGTACCGTGCTTCTTGAGTGTTATTGGCTTTGTTATTCCTTGGAGATTCTTACCGAGCCCTTTACCTGGCTCGTACCCTTGCTAGTTCAATATGCTTTTGGTCTTACTGCCCCACCACTTTTCCTTGTCAATGGCATTAACACGTTCCACATTGTGATAGATTTCTCCACCCAACTTCCTCCTTCCATCGATGACCGAAAAGGTCTGGCGACCGTAGATATGATTTCTACCATCGCCATGAATGATTACCTCTTGGTGATTCCACTCAAACTTCACAGCTTGGTGTAAGGTTGATGCTATGGCTCCAACCGCGTGGATCCAGGGTCGTCCAAACAGCAAATTGTAGGACGCATGCACATCTATCACTTGGAAATCTACATCGAACCAAGTTGGTCCCATCTGTAAGCACAAGGTGATTTCTCCCATGAAGGACCTCCGCGAACCATCGAAGGATTTTACGTTGATCTCTCCTTCCTTTATCTCATGTAGACTCTTGCCCACTTTCTTGAGTGTGACCAGCGGACAGATGTTGAGGCTGGAATCCCCATCATTTAGGATCCTTGTGATGAAATGATCCTCACATTGCACCGTGATGTGTATGGCTCTGTTATGCCCTAATCCTTCGGGTGGCAACTCATCTTCATGGAAAGTGATCTTGTGACTTTCCAGTACCTGGCCTACCATGTTGGCCATTTCTCCACTGGTGATATTGTCTGGTACGTATGCTTCACTCAACACCCTTAGCAAAGCACTCTTGTGAGTTTCAGAATTTTGTAACAGGGAGAGGATGGATATCTGAGCTGGCGTTTTGTTCAACTGGTCGAGGATTGAGTATTCCTTGGCTTGTATCTTTCTCCACTGATCGTTTGAACCTGTTTCGATGATGGGGGGACGGTTGTTGGCCTGCTTGCTAGACTCGGCCAAATGTTCGGGGGTATAAACTCTGCCAGTTCTTGTCATACCCTGTGCAGTGATGGCTTCTTCACACTTGCCTTTACCTTTCCTCCTTGCTTCAGCGGTATAGTCCCACGGAATGGCGTCTGAGTAAAAGGGTGTCGTTGTTGAAATTGTCGCTGGGATAGGTGTGGTCATTCTTATTCCTGCCGAAGTATATGTTATAGATGGCCGGACTGCAACTTCGAGCAGTCGTAAAAACTCGACTTTGATTGGCCCTGGGGCCTTTCCTTTGGCGGGCGGTCTCGATTCAAACTCAAGTGGAATGGACATGTTTACCTCAACTTCCTCAGATGGCTACATCTGGAACACGATCAGATTAAGAGTAATTACAGGCTTCTTCGGATCACCCTCGGCAATTAACCCAATTGATCCCTCGGGATTTCAATCATTTTCAACCTCAATCATGTGGACACCACCTTTATGGTCAGGCACAAGATTATTGCGAACATTAGGAGTAGGTTCCTTAGCTACAGTGATCTTGTTATCTATGAGGGTATGTATCTTGTCTTTCAAGGAACGACATTCCTCGATGGTGTGTCCCTTCATGCCGGAGTGGTAAGCACAGGTTTTGTTTGGGTTGACCCACTGAGAAGGGTTCTCAGGGACGACAGCGGGAATAGGTGTGACATAACCGGCGGCTTTAATCTTTTCGTATAATTGGTCAATGGGTTCAGCTATGGAAGTATACTGTTTTGGTGGACGATGGTCGAAGTTTGGGCGAGGTCTCGGGACATTTTGGCGATTAGGTGGTGATTGATAGTGAGAAGGTTGGGAATTGTAGGCATTATAGACGGGAGCTGGTTGGGAGTATCTGGGCGAGGTAAGCTGATATGTGGATGGTGGAGTTTGGTAGGTAGGTGAGGGTGTTTGGTATTGAACTGAGGGTGCTTGGTAGCTTGGAGCTGGTTGGTATGTGAATGAAGGTGCGGGGTATACTTGGTATTTTGGAGGGGACATGGCTTGTTGTGCCACCATAACGGCTCCTACATCCCTTTTCTTGGACACACCACAAGATTGTAGAGCTTTATTGGTAGCCTGTAAGGCTTCAAAATTAGTAACCATACCATTTTTGATGCCTTCCTCGATTCGCTCTCCTATTTTGATAATATCAGAAAACTTGTGCCCCTCGACCATCATCAGCCACTCATAATACTGAGGATCCTGAGCGCGTACAAAGAATTTCTTCATTTGTTCCTCTTCTAAGGTCGGTCTGACCTTGGCAACTTCTGACCTCCAACGAGTAGCATACTCGCGAAAGGTCTCTGTTGGTTTCTTCTTTAAGTTCTGGATGTAGAACACATCCGGTGCATTCTCCGTGTTGAATCTGAATCTATCCATGAAGTCCGT
>ML243153.1:0-64975 GCA_005239495.1 Nicotiana undulata
GGCTCGGCACTTACTCAGTACATGGGGTCGGTTGTACTGATGCTATACTGCACTTCTTAATGTAGTGCAGATCCCGCATCCCCACCCAGTGGACCGCATTGAGGGAGTCACCTTCAGTCCACCCAGAGCTTCAAGGTATAACCGCTGGCGTTCGTGGGCCTTGGCGTCTCTCCTACATTTGGATTTCCTCATTGTCTTGCCTTTTTCTTCTAGTTCCAAGATAATTATATATTTCTTTCAGACTTTGTATTTGGCACTCAGTTAGTTAGATCGTGAGGTTGTGACACCCCGGTTTTGGGATATTTGCGATGTTGTTACCTTTATCATTTCATTATTCGTTTTGGGAATATTATTACTTTTCTGCTGTAAAAACTTTTGAAGTGATTTGGAAATGTTCGGTAAAGGCTGAAAGTTAAGNATATTCCAGTAGAGGTTGGAAGGTTAATTGGCTTTATTACTGTTACGTTGTTTTATAGATGTCAAAGTGTTGTGTACGTTGGCTTGTCTAGTGGGTTCAACGTTAGACGCAGTCACAGTATGAAAGGTGGGATTTCGGGTCGTGACAAAACAACAAGGGAAACTAAAAGCAAGAAAAATCTAATTTAAGTCGGAACAGATGAAACTAGCAACCAGAAACTCGGTCATAACAATTACAACTTGATACACAGGAAATATAATGACCTAAGAATCCTAAAAGGCCAACCTATATTGCAAATAAGCCCGAGTACGTACTCGCCACCTCGCGAACACGGGCTACAATCAACATAGAAGGCTCAAATCCTAAAGAGTAGTTCCCCCACACAAGGTTAGGCAAGATACTTACCTCAAAGACGACAACCCGGTACTCTAAAACGGACTTCTCGGGCGAAAAGACCTCCGGACGACTTAAATCCAACTATAACAACTCCAAAACACACATAAATTGTATAAGGAACTATTCCAAATAATAAAGTTTCAATCTTTACAAAAATATAAAAATCGACCCAAAAGTTGATCCCCGGACCCGCACCTCGGAACCCATTTTACAAAATTCGAATACCCATTCTGATATGATTTCAACCATACAAAATTTATCAAATTCTGATGTCATTTGGTCCCTCAAATCATGATTTTTCATTTTAGAAATTTTCTTTCAAAACCAACATTTTCCTTGACTAAAAACACAATTTAAATGATAAAAATAAGGACTAATTCATGGAATATATTTAATTCCAGTTGAATAATACTTACCCATTCGATTTGTGTGAAAAACCCATCAAACATCGCCAAGAACCGAGCTCTAGAAGTCAAAATGTGATAAAAATGGTGAAACCCTCGATTTTGAAAACTTATATTCTGTCCAGGCATTTGTGCATCGCGAACACCAAGAAATGGACGCGTTCGCGAAGAAGAAAGAAAATGAAGCTGCCCAGTTGAACTATGAGAATGCGAGGGCTAGCTTGCGAACGCGGAAGAGGAAATGCGGAAGCCTATGCGAACGCGGAGGCAGTCTTGCGAACGCGAAGAGGAATTACCCTACAGCCCCCAACCCTTGGTTCTACTATGCGAACGCGATGGCAGAGATGCGAACCCGAAGAAGGAGAAGGTAGACTTACGTGATCGCGTTCGAGTTCACTCGAATGCAGTGAACAAATATTACCCCCTCCAAGATTACACTTCGCGAACGCGGAGGAGAGGGTGCGAACGCATAGAAGAAAACCAGCTGACACACATCAGCAGTGAAAAATAGGAGAAAATTGACCCGAACCCTATCCGAAGCACACCCGAGACCCCCGAGACCCCGTCTAATCACACAAACAAGTCATATAACCTAACACGGACTCGCTCGAGGTCTCACATCACATAAAACAATGCCGAAACGATGAATCAAACCATAATTCGAATTTATGAACTTTCAAATCTTTAAATATCAAAACTCGTGCCAAAACCTATCAATTCAACCCGGAATGACGCCAAATTTTGCAGACAAGTCAAAAATAACAAAACGGACCTACATCCACTCCTGGAATTCCATTCTGAGCCCGATATCAAAATTTCACCTATCGGCCGAAATCGCCAAAATTCTAGCTTTCGCCGAATTACCTCAACTTGCTCTACGGACCTCCGAAACCAATTCTGGACGCGCTACTTAGTCCAAAATCATCATACGAAGCTGTTGACATCACCCAAAACTCATTTCGAGGTCGTTTACACAAAAGTCAAACCTCCGGTCAACTTTCATCACTTAAACTTCCAAAAATAAAAATTTTCTCCCAATTTGACTCCGGATTATCCAATAACTGAATCCAACCACGCACGCAGGTCAATATACAAAATGCGAAGCTGTTCATGACCTTGTGTCACCGAACGGAACTTAAATTCTCAAAACGACCGGTCGCGTCGTTACAAAGTAAGTGTCACTTTATCTTTTTTATATTAAAGAGTTTTAAATTCTTCTCCAAGTCACTATCCCTTCATGATCTATTTCTACGTGGTTATACAGTGCTGGTCATTTTATAGTTTATATTAATTTTTCTTTGTTACTTCCGACGAGTATTCATGGAACTGTACAAGTAGTTTATTTCCTGAAATATATCATCATCCATGTTAGAACTGGTAACTACGATAGATAATGGTGATATTCAAATTAAAGTTTATTGTGCAAGTATCTTCTTATTTACATAGACTCATCTATGTTAGAACTGGTAACTACAACAGATAAATGGTGATATTCAAATTAAAGTTTATTGTGCAAGTATCTTCTTATTTACATAGACTCATCTATGTTAGAACTGGTAACTACAACAGATAAATGGTGATATTCAAATTAAAGTTTATTGTGCAAGTATCTTCTTATTTACATAGACTCATCTATGTTAGAACTGGTAACTACAACAGATAAATGGTGATAGTTAAAGTTTGAAGTCTATTCTAACTTGAGGTCATATTACTTCGATAATATTTACTTACAAATTGTATTTTTTTCTTCTTTTTGTTAGTTCTTGGAAGAGTGTAAAGTAAAAATGATATTAATGCAAAAAAATTATGTAAAAAGTCACAAGCATGTTAAGGTTATATGGAAAATTTTCGGACTATACTGAATACCTTTAAATTATCATCTTTTATTCAAATAAGCTAATTATTCATCAAATTGAGCTTGTAATTTTTCATTTTATATTTTTTATTACTCATTATACACATACTTTAATATTATTTTAAATAAATCTATTATAATTTATAGCGGACACACGTGCGTTGCACGTGTACAGAAACTAGTATAATAAATAAAGCACAAGGACAAACATCCTAAATATTGGACTATATTTATCACAATATATTTTCTTGCACGAACAACATTATGTTTCACTTTCAAGAGAGATTTAAAGATCGACAACAAGAGTTCTGGTTAAAGCAGAACAACCAAAACATTATGAGGAAACATACACAAAAAAATATTCTCCACAAAGCGGTGTTCGTTAAGATACCATCACATTAGATACTTTTAAACTATAATATATAATTATCCAATTAACATGACAAAATTGATCATTTGTATAAGTTTTGATGATGTCCTTTTATTTTAATGTAATAATGTTTTTCAGCATTTAAACGATTATTGTATTATTATACATAAATTTTTTATCCTTAATTAAATTTTATTATTTATTCATATAAATAAATATTTAAATCATCACGTGAATAAATATTTACGAATAGCATGTTACTAATTTACTATAGGAAAAGAAAAAGGGGGAAATAATTAAGGAGGGAGAATTAGGAGGAATGCTCCAAAAAGTGAATGCCGTACTTTAAGCGGGTTAATCACGTGGGTTTGCCCATTCGTTTCGGACAAACTTGTTTGCCATCTTCACCCCTCCCCCGTCTCTTTCCCTTCTTGTCAGTTTCTGATAATTTTGTTTTGGTCAAAAACAAAATCTGTACATCTAGTCTTGTAATTAAATACTTACATACGTTTCTAAGCTGACTCAGAAAAATCTCTAACAGTTACTCTTCACTCTTTCTTCTTTTGAACTCAGACGGGCATTTTGATTTTGTCAAAGCTATCATCCATTGAATCGCCAACCACTATATTTTCACACCTGGAGAACCTTATTTCCATTTCTTTTTTTAGAATTCAGTACCTCTGCCTCATTTGCAGCCAAAGATTCACCTGAATTGGTATTAACTATAGATCAACCAGCTCCACTCTCTGCATTGATAATTAAAGGGTAAGCTTCGCTTTTGGTAAAAAGGGTTGACGCTTTTCTGCTTTTTTACTTTCCAATTGAAGAAAAACCATTTATCTTTCTGACTGAATCTTTTCGCCTTTTTTCTTTGTGCTTTGGGTTTAAGGATATTGAATTTGTACAAGGTTTTGTGGATTTCAGGGGAATCTAATGATTAATTTGATCCGGTACTCCGCCTGTGTGAACTTGCTTACAATTGTCACGATTCCAATTAACAGTTTGTATTAAGTTTAAGTCATGCTCCTGTGTTTTCTAGGAATCTTTTAGTTTAGTACTACTTTTTATTTGTATTTGGTATAATATTGAGCTTAGATGGAGCGACATGGTCATCATAATTCATATAGCCTATGCCAACTTGGTTACTTGCTTGGAATTGAGGCTTGTTGTTGTACTTTCAGTAATTGACCTTCACCACTCTTTCAGTGGTCCTGCCTTTAGAGTGCTGATTGTGGACTACAAAAATGACCACAACTCAAGATACCGCGAGCTTAGATTTAGTATCTTTATTTCCACGGAGCTGCATTACTCGGCACGAAGATAAAACTAGGGCTATGCCTATGGTTTAACACTTAACATTAGGCCAACAAAATTTAATTTTGGGTATATAGATGTAACTTTGAATTAATATGTCTCTGTCTTAATGTTGGACCTTAGAACCCTTTAAATTTTTTCAAACTAGTTAGGTTTAGTGGTTTATTATCTGAATATTTTATGGAACTGCACAGGTTGGACTCTAGAACGTTGTAAGACTTTTTCAAAATAGTTTTAGGTTTGATGATTTATTATCTCATACTATTTGAAATATCTCATCCACCTGGACAGGAACATAAGTCCAAGATTCAGATTAGTAGGGGAGCTATAATGTGGCCTGCACTTTACCATAATTAAACATCATGAGGAAACACAATACTTCATTGAGGAATTCAGGTACATATACTAGTCCATCAACACCAGAATATGGAGATAACCATTTTGGAGGATTTCAGAAAGGCTGGAGCTCCGAGCGAGTTCCGTTGCCAAACAACAACAGCAGGAGGCATATTAGTGCTACTGCATTGATGCCATTCAATAGTGGAAGGGCATTGCCTTCGAAATGGGACGACGCAGAAAGGTGGATTACTAGTCCAGTATCTGGTCATGGCATTCCCAAGACTTCAACCGTGCAATCCCCGAGGCAGCCTAAGTCAAAGAGTGGACCTCTGGGGTCTCACTTTTCACCCTCTTTCCCAGTCCAAGAAGGTGGAAGTACAAGTAATTTTATAGCAAATTCACCATTTACAACAGGTGTACTGGTGCCTGATGGTTTATCCATCCATTATGGTCCTGGCACTGGCACAAGATCTAGTGCTTTATATGCTGAGAATGGCATGGCTCGAGCAAGCACTGCTCCTGGTCTGTCAGACTTTTTTGCTGAGTCTTCTTTACCAAGCTCCCCAGGTATAATTTTCCTCTTCTTTGTATATATTGTGTCTACTTTCTTCTGGTTCATATCCCAATTTTCAGTACTGGTCTGTTGCCATATTAAAACATTCATCTCCAATTATATGTTAATGCATCATTTTATACCATAATTCTACTACTAAGACTGTTTGATTTTCCATCAAGTAGCACCATCAATATCTTCCCTCAGTGTTATCAGCACAAGAACCTCAATGGTTCTATGGTCTCTGTACGAGGGTAAGATTGTATAGTTTCACCTGACTTATACTAAGCATTTGAGGGTATATGGTTCTTGGTGAAGCTTGCATCTGGTCTTCAGATCATATCTTAACACGAGGAATTAGAACTTCGTGTACTTAAGAATTGTGATTAGGCACTTAGTCTGTGACCTATGGATCTTCTAACTAGCGGGAATGCTTCCTTGCTTTGATACAAAATCCATTTGATGCACCAGCTTAATCAAAATTAAGGAACACTTGTCAGAGTGTGCTAGCAAGAGATAATACCATGTCATTTGAATGCAAAATATAAGTAGATATGAATTGGAAATTGTATGGTATCAAAGAAGGAAGTCCTTTTAAATTAATTGTCAAAAAGAAAAACGGGTAGGGGGCAAGTTGAAGTTTCCCAAGAGCTGATTTGGCTAAAACAGCGTATGTAAGCCTACAGATAATGTGCTATCTCCATCTACAGAGATTTCAAGTCAGGTTAATTTAGGCATTTAGACAAAATAATATGTCTAGTAGTCTTCATCCTTTTTCGAAATATGACCTTGTAGCAGTTACTCATGCTTTTAACACCGCACTCGCAGCCCTCCTGATTTCCACGATTTGAACAAGTCATGTAGGTATTCTTCTTTTTACAAGTAAACTGCCATTATTCGATTTAAATTGTATTGTGCTATCACCTAGACCAAAGTATATCTTGAAAGAAACATGTATTCTTGGCAAAGTATAATGCATTAATCTGTTTTTGCTGATGGAATATAATGGCCAGATGATAAACATGATGGCACCAACGAAACAGATGCTATTTCCTGTGTAGTTTCACGTAGAGACATGGCAACGCAGATGAGCCCGGATGGAAGTACACATTCCTCTCCCAAAAGAAGATCGCCTTCAATCCTTTCTGTAGAGGAACCAAATAATCAGCATTCTTCTAAAATTGAGATTAGAGATGTACAGGTAGACAAAGGAACCCCCATATCTGGACAATCTCAGGAAAACGGGGTAAGGAGAACGAGGAAAGACTTAAAAGATGTGAGTGATTCAAATTCGCGGTGGGATGTTACGGATGCAGCAAGGAGCATGTCAAAGTATGCTGTCATTTCATGCTTTTGATACTTACATCGTGTAAAATGTATCCATCCTGACTTCAGGAAATGACAACCAGCACATCCTTAATGTTAATTTACTCTTTTTGCAAGTTTATCAAACAATTTAGACAGCTAGCCTATATATAAATGGAGTAACGCATATTCTTGCTGATACCTATATTTCAAAATAACAAAAAGCTCAGTATATTGTCTTCCTACTCTAATATATTATGGTATGGTCACTGAATTTTACAAACCAGAAGTTTAGAACAGTAAAGTCACAAAACTATTTTGTTGTCGCATTAAAGTAGCTGAACTCCCTATAATCGTAAAGTAATGAAGCTATCAACTATGACAGTAAATTCATGACTTTACTCTTACAGGCTAATGTGGCTAAAAAAAAATAGTTGTATGACTTCGCTGTTGTAGTAGATGAAGTTGGGATATGCATGGAAGCAGTACACTGATGTTTCTTTATTCCTGTATTTGCAGGCAGCAAAGAGAGGAAGCCAGGATTACTGCTTGGGAGAACTTGCAGAAGGCTAAAGCCGAAGCAGCAATCCAGAAGCTTGAGGTCTCTCGGAACTTCTGATGCATAATTGTTTATCTACAGATTCCTACTTATCTTTAAACAGTGCAAAACTGACTCAACTTCTTGTATTTCGGATCTCAGATGAAACTAGCAAAGAGGAGGTCGGCATCGATGGATAAGATCATGAACAAGCTTAGACTTTCTCAGTTGAAGGCTCAAAAGATGAGACGTGCAATATCAGAAGGTCGTCGAAGAACTTCAAAAAAACTCTTCCCTTTTCAGAAGTATTTCAAGATTGGCTCTTTCAGCAGCTGCTTTTACTGCAGTGCCCATTAATGGGGCGATATCATTTCTGGTTCATTGCTTACAGAAAGCAGAGCGCGATTTATATATGGTTCTCGTCAAAGCTTGGAGGATATTTCATTCTTGGTGATCAAAGGAGTTAAAGATGTCATATGTCATATAATTCATTTTTGACAAACATGTTGCTATATATTCAAAGAGAAACACCTGTCTTTGTTGAATTTTGTAAAACTATTTTTGTAAATGGTTATAAAACAGATAGCAATGAGGAACTGAACTCTATGAGTACGTATCCAGAAAGGTCAAATTGGAGGTATTGTACCAATATAGCAAACTAGCAGCAACATATTGAGATACACATCTGATTTATAGTATGTGGACTTCTAAATCTTCATATGAAAAAGATTTTATGAATTTTTTACTTCTGAATGGGAATTTTTGTGGGACAGGTGCAGTTAAAAAAAGCCCTTAGTTCGTGGAACAAAATAAAGGCATTAAAGAAGGTTAAAAGAGAATAATTAACAATGCTAAGGAGAGAAAAAAGAAGACTATAAAAGAATAAAAGGTATGCCTTCAAATTTATTGAATGGTGAAGAGGAGCACAAGCAATTAGTGGCCCCAAGAAGTTAATAGTGTCTATTATGTTTGGCAGGAGAGAAATTGTACAATATTCCAAAGCAAAGTGAGGAATGCTGAAAATGTCGTCAAGCATATTGTGCAAGATGTTCTCTGTAGAGGGAGTAGATGGACAAGACTAGTTAGGCAGTCGGAGCTTCTAAATTCTAATCCATTGATTGCTGTTTGGTTTTGATTCTAGAGAGTTATTGGTGTTTGAACAGTAAAGTTGATGCTAAAGTTGGGGCATCTGTCCAGCTTTAGGAGGGTTTCTGTTTTTGCTTTGTAAATATTTTCCCTTGATAATAAAAGTTTCGATTTGACTTTTTGATTTATGGTTATGTTTGAACACACCTATATAACATAATAAGAAGGCGAAATGGCTTCCTAGCCATTTAAACTTGCATGACTTTTGAAAGTCGATACACAAACTTGGGACTTTCCCATTTGAACTTCAAACTCGTGAAACCCATAACTAATAAACACATTTGACCGTTGGATCATCCCATGTAGCGTCAGTTGGTCCTAGTCAGCCTGCTGCATGACTCTCACGACGTTTAGGATTGTGAGAGCCAGAGGCGGACCTACACAGGGGCTTGGGGGGTCACGGGAACCCGTTAATCTCAGCAAAAATCCTGGATATATATATATATATATATATATATATATATATATATATATATATATATATATATATATATATATGTGTGTGTGTGTGTGTGTGTGTGTGTGTGTGTAGTGTTTCAGTGACCCCTTAAATATTTTTCTTGGCCCCTCCAACAATGAAAAGCGGGCTGGAGCGATGGTGTTCTGTGTTGCATTGAGTTCCGTCACTTAGTTTGACCTCCAGGGTTCAAATCCAGTCCCGGGTTCAAATCCAGCCTTCTGTATATTCGCCTTTTTAGTAGTTTTCTTTTTTCTTTTACTTTTTATAACGGGGAATATCTTCTAGTAGTACTCTACTACACTATATAATAGTTGATTGATTTATAGTTTTTATTTTTCTAATCTGAATTTAATTATATTATAATAGTTGGTCAAATTTATTATTTTATTCTTCTCCAAAATCCAACCCCCAAAATCAAAAACCCCAGAAGGCCAAAATCCAAACTATCGCTCCTCACTCCAAAATAGAGAAGGGAGTACCAACCCTTCTTCCTCAATTTCTCTCAGTACTTTGAAAAAGTAACAGGCGTCAAATCTTTGGTTAGTGTTTCTCTTACTTTGAAACTCTTTTTTTAATTTATAAGAGCATGGAAAATTGGAGATGGAGATTATAAGATTTTATGTCACGACCCAAAATCTAACAATGGTCGTGATGGCGCCTATCGTGTTACAAGGCAAGCCTACTTCCCAAAATATTACTACTAAAGCGATTATAAGAAATTAATAAAATATTTCAACATTTAAATTTTTCATAAACTAAATCAACTCTAAATATAATATAGAAAAATATGGAACCGAGCCCCAAAAATCGGGGTGTCACTAAGTCATGAGCGTCTAAAACTATAAACTAAAATATATAAATTGTCTACTGTCCAAAAGAAGAAATGACAAAAGGAGCAACAAGATCCTGCGGACGCTAGTAGCTACCTTGCAGTCTCCAAAGATAGCCGGCCTGAACTCAACAAGCGCCGCGCTCTAACTCACCTGGATCTGCACATAAAGTGCAGGGTGTAGTATGAGTACAACCGACTCAGTCGTAACAGATATAACTAAGGAACTGAGCAGTAGTGACGAGCTAAGCAAAACTGTTCACTTATTTATTTTCACAAATTAAAAATATCATGAATAAACAGGTAAATTCCATAACTCGGTAAATGCCACAAAGAAATTTAACAGATAAAATGCAGCAACAACAAAAGTAAATGCAACCTCACAGCAATGTCACTCCATCAGTCATCACTCGCACTCAACACTCAACACTCAATGCACTTTGCGCTCACTGGGGGTGTGTACAGACTCCGGAGGCGCTCCCAAAGCCCAAGCGCTAAGCATGGACAACTCACGTGCTACCATATTAATACCTGGATCCGCATGGTCAACTCATGTGCTACGAGGACAACTCACGCGCTATGGTATCCATACCTGGACCCACACGGTCAACTCATATGCTACGCGGATAACTCACGCGCTATGGTATTAATATCCTCACAACCAGGCCCTCGGCCTCACTCAATCATGTACCTCACTAGCCTCACCATCATCAACAAATAAGGGGACACAACCCACATCAAGTATCACAACATATTAGCAAATCATACAGACTGAGGTAAACATGTACAATAACTTCTATGACTGAGTACAAATAATGTGAGCATGAATAAAGCCTAAGCATGAAGGCATACAAGTTCAACAACAAGTAACTATGTAATCACAGATGATGGCCATGAGGCCTCACGAGACGGATCAAGTCTCCATCCCTCGAGGTATACACCCACGCGCCCGTCACCTAGTGTGGGTATCACCTCCAAACAGTCACACGATATCAAATTCTTCGGGTTTATACCCTTAAATCCAGAGTTAAAACTGTTACTTACCTTAACAACCTAAAATCCTACTCTGGGATGCCCTCGTCTCTGGACTCAGTCTCCTAACGCCCCGAATCTAACCATAATCAGAATAATACTATCAACATGTGCTAAAAAATCGAATTCCACAAAAAAAACTACATAACTAGGCCAAAAATCCGAAATCAGCCAAAACCCGGCCCCCGAGCTCACGTCTCAAAACCAGTCAACAATGGCAGAATCAAAACTCTCGTCCTCTCCCGAGTCTAACCATATAAAATTTATCAAAATCGGACTTCGTTTCGTCCCTCAAATCCCTACCTAAAACTCTCCAAAACTCAAGCCCTAACTCTCTCAATTTCACTTTGAAATCATCAATCAAATACCAAAAACGAAGATGGATTCATGAAATATAACCAAAAAACTAGCAGAGAACACTTACCCCAATCCCTATGGTGAAAATCGCCTCCAAAATCTCCCAAATCCGAGCTCCCCAACTCAAAATATGACCGAATGAACAAACCTTATTTTATATATTTTTTTGCCAGCTATTTTGCCTTGTTTGTCATGCCAAACAATCCCGAAATTTGCTTTTTATGCCTCCAATGGATTCCTTGTGAAATTCTAGTCAAGTTAGGCCTTTGAATCACTCAATTTGTCCTTATAATGAATGAGATATGTTGGTTTCAATATTTGCAAATAGTGCAGATTTTTAAATACGTCGTCGGTGATAATTTCGTAATTAATCTGAAAAATCTGGCAACTTAATTCTTAGTAAAATGACCATAAAATTCTCATACGATGTCCAATTTCGATGATTCATTTTACTAAGGGTCCGTAATTACCATACGGATCTAATGCTTCAATCAAAAAAGAAATCGGAGCTCATTTGTTCAATATGATATCATTTATGCTTGAAGAAACGACGTCAAAACATAAGAAAAATGAGCTCAACACAACCCGAACCTATCCGAAACTCACCCGAGGCCCTCAGGACCTCAACCAATAATTCAAACAAGTCATATATCACTACCCGAACTTAGTCGAACCTTCGAAACACCCAAAACAACACCAAAACACCAATTCAACCTCGGATTCAAGCCTTAGAACTTCTATACTTCCAACTTTCGCCAATTCAAGCCTAATTGTACCACGGACCTCCAAATTACATTTCGGGCACACTCCTAAGTCTAAAATCACCCAATGAAGCTAATCGAATCATAAAAATCCAAATTCGAATTCGTTTACTCATAAGTCAACTTCCGGTTGGCTTTTCTAACTTAATTTTCTAACTAAGAGACCAAGTGTCTCATTTCACTCCAAAACTACTCCGGACACAAATCTACCAACTCGATATAACTTAACACGCTGAAAAACACAATAAGAAGCAGAAATGGGAGAAACGTGGCTATAACACTCGGAACGAACGATCAGATCATTACATTTTATTTAGCTTCAATTATTGGTTCAACAATTGCCTGCAAAGGCATTCTTAATAAACTCTAAATCTATTATCCAAATGATTTTGTTGAGCTCCCATTTTCTCTGAAACTGAGTGGTCCCTTAATTTATAGGCTATATATTGTTCATGGATTCTGATTTACAACATGTTTAAAAATAAGATAACTCTAAAAAAGTTGCACTGTCCATAATGTGATTAACTTTTGGAATATAGAGTCTAGGTAACACTATTATTGAATGTCATTGTCCATTATTAATGTTGTGTGATTTTCAAATATAACTCTATTTAGCATATTTCTTAAGGTGTTGGCTTGTTCCTATTATGTTTTATGTTTCATGTTTTACTTATCCAAGAATTGCTTAATTATTGTAGTATTTGCTTTATTCTTGATAAAAGGGTTATGACTCTTTTATTGATGTTGTGTTTGCTTGTATTTTTGATGGACTCTTAAATTTATCGAACCCGTTATTTTATAGGAAGTTTTTGTTCTTTGTGAATTGAGATGGACGTGTTTTTTATGAAGTTTAATTCTTATTGAAAATTTATTCCAGTTTAGTCCATGTGCGCGTATGGATGTGTAGGAATACTTTTTATTTATTAGAAAGCTTATTTTAAAATTTGTGTTCGCATGTTAATTGGGAAGTCTTGATGAAATCAAAGCGTAAGCTCTTACTTTATTTTTGCTTTTTGCTTACCAAGTTTATATTATATAGTGAATTATGCTGCTTATTTGATCTATCCTAGAGTTTATATGTATTCTTTGTTTGGCTAATAAATTTTTAGGTAAGTCACTCTAACGGATATTAACATCTTGGGTCCGCCTCTGGTGAGATCCCCCTTCCCGACGCCCAACTATCCAAAATTGGGCTTATTTAAGTGGGTTCTTATTCCTTCAATATAAAACACATTATCCCTCTATTATATAGCATTTGAAGCTTCATTCCTTCATATTTCTTAAAATCTGAAGCTTTATTTAATTTTTTTTCTTATTCCAGACTGTGAAAATGATTCAAAGTCCTATATTTTGTCATTGTGGAGTTGAAGCTCATATTTGCATCACTTGGAAGCCAACAAATCCAAGAAGAAGGTTTTATGGGTGCTCAAACTATGGACGAGCCAATTCTTGTAATTTGTTTAGGTGGTTTGACCCACATCTTCCAGATCACTATAAACAAGTGATTTCAGGGCTGTTATCAAGAATGAGAGAGAGAGATCGACTAACACGTAGGAAGAGGGTGAATATCATTGTAACTTTAGTTATTGTATTACCACTAATAATTGTAATTTTCTTCTTAGTCAAGTTAGCACTAATTAGTGTCTTCATAACCTTATGTACAATGATAATGACAAAATGAATGATGTATTTTTTGTGGAATGAAAAACAATTTTGACATAAACAAGCAAACATATATAAACAACCAAGTTCGATCAGCTTTCTTGGTTGACAAAATTAGCACTGAAAGTTGTCTAGTAGCAGAAATAGTTTAAACATTGTTCCAAAAGAAAAGTCATAGTTAAAAAAACTTAAGTTAACCTACAAATTAAGTTCTACGACTAACAGACTTAAGTTATCATAAAAACAAATGTTCAGTCATATTCAAGGTTGATATTGGTTGATATTTTGCTGAGATTGGCTCAAGTTTTGACATGGAGACTGGCTTGGCTGAGATGAAGAATGGACTTGAGGTTGGCTAAGGCTTGCTTGAGTTTGTCTTCTCCTCAACTGTTGTTGAAGTTGCCTTTGTGTTATAGCATTTCTTCCTTGCCACCTAGTCCAGGTGCACTATATCCAAGATCAATATTTGTCTGCCAAACATCCACTACTTTTGTAGGAGCAGAATGTACCCTATCTCTTGAGCCACACTGCATAGGAAGCCAAATTATCACCCAAACTACTTATATTCTAAATAAAAATTCAAATCCTCAATGATCTTACCCTTTCTATCACTGGTTCTGAATCACTAAACAAAATACCAAATCCAGTAGTTCTTGTTCTTCCTCGAAGTCCACTAGCTCTTGGCCTTCCTCTAACACTAGATATAATATCCTCAAAAGTACTTGATCTCATACTTCCTGTATCCTGATGTAAGATAAAATACTATATAGTAATTCAAAAATCATGGTCCTAATACAGATTAACTAAAGTACAAGCATGAATACTTACATATGCACTTGCAAAAGCTGATGGTTGAGTATTTGTGGTCCAGGCAGTTCCAAAATCACTTGCAGGAGCTGATTGTTGAGTTGTTGTTTGAGCAGCATGTGATGGTTGAGAAGCGCTAGCATTTCCGGTTCCTGCTGTTCCAGATCCTTGTCCTTTCTGAAATTTTCAAAAAATAAATGAGTTATAGAAACAACCGAAGTACAAGTCACAATCAGAAACAAATTGAATGCATTACCAGTATAGAACACCCTTTCTTGTTATGGCCTATTGTCTTACAATGAGAGCATGTGATTGGTGTCCCTTTTCTTGATCTCTTACCAAACTTTTTTTTAGGTTCATCTTGAGCTTTTTTTCTATTTTTCTAAGGTCTACCAGGCATCTTGGTAATTACATGAGGCTCAACAGTTGGATTCTGTGTTGATGACCACATCTCCGTCTTGGTTACTAGCTATATATAACAACTAAAAGCCTTCAGGTATGTTTCTTTCCTGTACCAGTGAACAACATATTCAGCATGCTCAAATCTCTTAAAAAACATTGCACATATTGCATGGGAGCATGATATTCCTTTGAGCTGCCATGATCTGCATGTGCATGTATTGTTGGAGAAGTCAACAATATGTTTGTAAACCCCATGTTGTATCTCATACCCAGTGTCCCCATTCTATTTAAATTCACGCTTAACTACATATTGAGATTGTTCCTCTATGTACCCCATTGCCATAAGAGATACATCATAAATCCACCTTGTTGCAAATTCTCTCATGGTAGTCATCCTCTCCATCACCTTCACTCTAATATCTTCTAACATGGTTATGGTAGACTTGTGCCTAGCAGACAAGATCCAACTGTTAAAGGTGTCACACATGTTGTTCTCCACATAATCACATTTACACCAATCTTTGAAGAATGCTCTACACCAACATTGTTTTATGTATCTCAGTAAATCCTCAATGATCTTACTATCACCTAATTCTGCCAACTCATCTAACTTATCCTTCAGATATGCTTCAAATGGAGCCCTTGCACAAGCCTAGAACTTCTTCCTTCTTTCCTCTCATTTCCACTTTTGTTTCCAGTTGCTCCATATGTGTCTTGCACACATTCTGTGATCAACATTTGGCGACAACTCGGAAATAGATGCAACAAGTTCCTTAAGCAACAAGAAACACAATTAGAATATTAGAAACATATATAAAGTAGGCAAGTAATTACGGTAAGAGCAAGGGTGAAGTATATACCCTGGTTGCTCTAAAACACTTATGAACATGATAGTAGCTACTAACAATGAAATTCCCTGGGTGTCCCTCCAAACTTTCCAAAATATGCCATCTACATCTTGTTGAGTTCACACATTTTGCCCTAACCCTATGTTGCTCATTAGGCCTCAACTTAATTTGAACTCTTCTTTGTACAACATAATCTTGCAAAGCATATCTGAAATGTTTCACACTTTACACCATTTCCAACTGAAAATAAATTGTCTTACAAGCATGATCAAAGTATACCCTGCTGCTGTATCTTCTTGGTTGAGGGTTATGTACCCCATCTTCTTCATCTACTTCATCATCTGTATCCTCACTACCTGGATCTGAACTGTCCATATATTGCTCATCCCCTCCCAACTTTCCAACATATTTGGATCCCCTATCTTCATACATGTCTTCAAAACCAGGGTCTATACCTACAAGTCCACTAGGTATCTCATCAGTATTAACTTCACTTGATCTTAATTTACTACTCTTTGCATTCACTTTAGCCTGTATAGCAACAACAACTTCAGGTTCTAGGTTATTTGTCTCTCCAACAATATCCTCATCAGCACCATATAATGACTCATCTATATCATCATCATCATCTTCATAAATAGCCTCTATAACGACCCGACCGATCGTTTTGAGATCCAGCGCGTCGTTCAGCAGTTGGGAGTCATGAACAGCTCCATTTCGGGTATTGTGACTTGTGTGTATGGTCAGAGTTGAAATTCAGGAGGTTCGGAGTTAAATTGAAAGGAAAATTTTCATTTCGGAAGCCTTAAGTTGAAGAAATTGAGTAAGACTAGAATTTTGAGTAAACAACCTCGAAATAAGGGCTCGAAGGTTCCAGCAGGTTCGTATGATGATTTCGGACTTGGGTGTATGTCCGGAACGGGTTTTGGATAACCCGAGAGCATTTCGGCGTATATTGTGGAAGTCAACATTTTGAAGGAATTTCCTAAAGTTTGGCTTAAAGAGAATTTCAGAGATATTGATGTCCGTTTGGGATTCCGAGTCTGGGAATAGCTTCGTATGGTTATTCTGGAGCTGGGAGCGCGATCGGAAGTGAATTCGGATACCCGGAAGTCAATTTAAGGTCATTTGGCTAAAGATAGAAATTTGAAGGTTTTTGAGAAAATCCGACCGGAAGTGGAAATTTTGATATCGGGGTCGGAATGCGATTCNTTGTGCAATTCGTGTTTTTGGCGTTGTTTGATGTGATTTGAGGCCTCGACTAAGTCCGTGATATGTTTTCAGACTTGTTGGTACGTTCGGACGAGGTCCCGAGGGGCTCGGGTGAGTTTCGGGGTGGTTTCAGACCATTTCTAGGCCATTTTTAAATGCTGGTTTTCGGCTACCACAGTGTTCTACGCGATCGCGGGGAATTGGTCGTGATCGCGGTGAGTAAAATGTGAGAAACAGGCCAGTGAATCGCGATCGCGGGAAGCCTTTCGCGATCGCGTAGAGTAAATGTTCTGCTGCAGTGACTCGACTTCGAAGGCTCATATCTCACAATCTATAAGGAATTGTGAGATGGTATAAAAAGGAAAGTTGTATAACTTTGTGTCTAGTTTCTAGAAATGCAACCATTCAGGATTTAGATTTGTGTACAAATAGTTATGGCTGTTACACTACAGGGTTTCCGGGAAGATGAAGAAGAAAGTTGTGTTACACATGGGCCGATGTTTCCAGATTATATCTAGAAATCTATAAAGAATTGGAAGATGACCAACACATGAAAGTTGTAGATATTTGAGTCTAGTATTCAGAACATTTAACCATTTGGCATTTGGAGTTTTGTGCGAAAAGTTATGACTATTCTACTAGAGGCTGTCCAGGCAGGCTGGACAATTGTTCTCCGCGATCGCGAAGAGCAAATTTTGGGCTGGAAAAATTGTTCTCCGCGATCGCGATGAGTAAATACCTGGGCAGAATTATATTTTAGCGGGTTTAGCTCATTTTTCTTCATTTTTTCATGACTATGGGTGGATTTTGAGAGCATTTCAAGGAAGATTTCAACCAAGCTTCAGAGGTAAGATCATTCTACTTATTTCCAAGTTAAATACAAGATTATACCATGGATTAGAACATGAGCGTAGTGTTTCGACCCGCCTGATCCTTCCCGAATTTTCCCGCCTTAGCTGCCCAAAATTCAAATCTGCCATGGCTGAAACAATTCAAAAACAACAATGATCACTTTACAGCCTGCCTGACAGCTTTTGGCAGCCTGCCTGACAGCTTTTCCAGCATGCCTGAACGAAATGATTGCTTCCCACCATGCCGGGCAGCAACTTTGCAGCAACTTTAGTTTACTTTTCTTGTATTCCCAGCCATGTGTGGCTGAATGAGTCTACATATACTTGTACAAGCATAGAAAATAAGCATCTCATATTACTTGTATTTTCCCTCCCTTTGAATATAATCTGAAAATTGGCCTTGGACCCAAAACCCTTTGTGTGCCTTTCCTTCATCTTTATTTCCAGCTTTGTGTGTAAGAAGTGTTGCCATTGTTAGCACGTTTTTGTGCTGATCTTTCACTTGGGCTGAAACTAGGCCGTAGCATTTTGGCTAGCTAGTTGTCCTCACGGTGTTGTTGAACTTAATACCGTGACAATTGGTATCAGAGCTTTGGCTACTTAACATGGCAAACGACGGAGAAGATGCTGGTTATGGCAACAATCTCGGGAGAGAGGAGTCACCAACCAAAAGACATAGGCAAAAGAAGAGGGGAACCAGCAAGGTTCGAGATCCTGCCTTGGACATAACATGTGAGGGTGCATTTCATGAGCCACCCCCACAGGAGGTTTGTCTTGGCAAGAACATAGATGTGTCAACTTCAGGCCGTCTAAACACAGAAATAGATCCAACCGAGGCTGGCTTAGCCGCCTTAAATCATCGTATTGAAGTTGTTGAAGGCAACTTTGCTTCGCTTGAGTCCACTGCCATGGAGGAAATTGGGGACGTCAAGAAAGCCGTAGACATGCTGACCGAGGAGCACATGGACGGTCTAACCAACCTGGAGCTCAAGCTAACCGAGGCTGTTTCATCTTTGCATGGAGAGATCGAGGCTCTCAAGCAACAACTGGAGACAGCTAAACTAGCCGGTGGTGCGGGTCAGGTTCTAGTTCGTGAAATCAAGATAGAGGTCCCTAAACCGAAAGAGTTCCGGGGCGAGAGGAATGCTCAAGACGTTGAGAACTTCATCTGGAAGATGGAGAAACATTTTGAGCACTTAAATCTTGTTGATGAGGCTACCAAGATTCGGGCAGAAACTATGTACTTAGCCGACACCGCCATGCTTTGGTGGCGGCGAAAGAAAGCTGATATAGAGAAAGGCACTTGTTCTATTCGGGACTGGGAGCAGTTCAAAACCGAGCTAAAGTGACAGTTTTATCCCCAAAACGTTGTTAATGAGGCTCGTCGGAAGTTGAGGGAGCTCAAACAAACCGCTTCTATTCGGGAGTATGTGAAGGAGTTCACAAAGCTCATTTTACAGATTCCTAACATGTCCAGCGATGACTTGCTGTTCTACTTCATGGATGGCCTCCAAAACCGGGCCAAACGAGTTGCAGAGACGTCAAGTCAAAGACGTGGATGAAGCCATAGCCGTTGCCGAGTCCTTGACAGATTATAGGACAGAAACCACAAAAGCCAAAGCACCAGGAGCATACCTACAATGCCGGGAGGAGATCGGGCCTACAAAGGCAAGCAAGTTGCTGCTGCCAACGGGGGTCGTGATTTCAAAAGGGAGGAACACCATTCTCACTGGCGGGACAGATACAACGAAAAGAAGAAGGCAAATGGTCCTCGCAATGGCTGCTATCTTTGTAAGGACCCAAGCCATCACTATAAAGATTGTCCTTCATTAGGCAAGCTTGGTGCCTTGATTGCTGCAGAACGGAGGCAAGCGGAAGGGGCTGCACAAGGTGCTGCACATGCTGGAGAACATGCTGCTCCGGAGAGACGAGATGTGGCTCATCTTGGCCACATGATGCTAGGAGCTTTGCTGACCAAAGAGCCTGCCTTAAAGCTGGCTATTCAAGAAAAGCCTGACCTTACTCAAATGGGTCAGAATTTACTCAGTGCTGTGAGGGGCAAGGAGCCCAAATTGAAGGGAAAAGGTTCGTTGTTCGTTGATGCTAAGCTGAACGGACAGTCCGTTCGTATCATGGTAGACACCGGGGCAACCCACAATTTTGTGACTGAAGCCAAGGCTAAGTCACTTGGACTTTTGTTTAGTCCTAGCAATTCCTTACTGAAGACAGTCAACGCCAATCTCACCAACGTCAATGGAGTTGCTCGTAATGTGCAACTCAATTTAGGGGCTTGGCAGGGGTGCATTAACTTCTTTGTGGCACCCATGGATGTATTCGATATTGTCCTTGGTCTGGATTACTGGGACGAAGTCATGGCTTTCATTTCTCCTGGTCTTAACCAAATTTACATTTGGGATCCGAGGGGTCCTTGCGTGGTGCCAACTATTCGCGTGCCACAGGTTGTGGGCCAGTTATCGGCGATGCAAATTGTTAAAGGCTTCAAGAAGGGGGAGCCCACATTCCTTGCTGCTGTTACTGAAATCAAAGAACACAAGGTTGATGAAACCTTGCCTCCTTGTGTACAGCAAGTTCTCGATGAGAACAGGGATGTCATGCCGGAAGAGCTTCCCAAACAGTTGCCACCCCGAAGGGAAGTTGATCATCAAATCGAGTTGATTCCCGGAGCCAAGCCACCCGCCATGGGTCCATACCGCATGGCACCTCCAGAATTGGAGGAATTAAGGAGACAACTAAAGGAGCTGCTGGAAGCAGGTCATGTTCGGCCCTCAAAGGCACCATTCGGAGCACCAGTCTTGTTCAAAAAGAAGCAAGACGGATCCTTAAGGCTGTGCATTGACTACCGTGCCCTCAATAAGGTAACGGTGAAGAACAAGTATCCCATCCCGTTGATTACAGATTTATTTGACCGTCTTGGCCTGGCCAAGGTGTTCACCAAGATGGACTTACGGAAGGGATATTATCAGGTTCGTATAGCCTAAAGGGACGATCCAAAGACCACTTGTGTTACTCGCTATGGGGCTTCCGAATGGATGGTTATGCCGTTCGGCTTAACCAATGCACCTGCCACTTTTTGCACATTGATGAACAAGCTGTTCCATCCTTACTTGGATCAGTTTGTTGTCATCTACCTTGATGATATTGTAATATACAGCAGTTGCTTGGAGGAACATCTTGCTCACCTCCGGAAAGTTTTCCAGGTTCTTAGGGAAAACGATTTGTTCGTAAAGAGGGAGAAGTGTTCGTTTGCTCAACCACAAGTTCAATTTTTGGGGCATACTATCAGTCAGGGGCAAATTCGGATGGAGAGAAACAAGGTTGCCGCAATCAAAGATTGGGAGGCCCCAACCAAGGTAACCGAATTACGATCCTTTCTTGTCCTTTCCAATTATTATCGGCGGTTCATTTTTGGCTATTCAGCAATTGCCGCCCCGCTCACTGATTTATTGAAGAAGGACCACTCTTGTGAGTGGACTGGTTTATGTCAAGACGCCTTCGATGGTCTTAAATCTGCCATCACAGAGGAGCCTATTTTGGCCTTGCCCGACTTCTCCAAAGTCTTTGAGGTGCACACGGATGCATCCGATTTTGCTATTGGGGGAGTCCTTATGCAAGAGGGACATCCAGTGGCATTCGAAAGCAGAAAATTGAATGATGCAGAGCACCGGTACACTGTCCAGGAGAAGGAGATGACAGCCGTGGTTCACTGCCTTAGAACATGGCGTCATTATCTATTGGGAGCTCACTTTCTTGTCAAAACGGATAACGCAGCGACAAGTTACTTTCAATTTCAGAAGAAGTTGTCACCCAAGCAAGCTCGGTGGTAGGACTTCTTGGCAGAATTTGACTACACATTGGAGTACAAACCCGGTAAGGCCAATGTTGTTGCCGACGCTCTAAGTCGGAAGGCTGTGCTAGAAACCCTTGTTAGTACGAGTAATTGTGATATTCTAGAGGCCATAAAGCAAGGGATGCAGCACGATCCGGTGGCAAAACAACTTCTTGACTTGGCCAGCCAAGGCAAGACAAAGAAGTTCTGGGCAGAAGATGGAATTCATTATACCGCCGGCAGGAGAGTCTTTGTGCCAAAATGGGGGAGCCTTAGGCGCACCTTAATCAAAGAAGGGAACGACACTTGGGCTGGGCATCCGGGGCAAAAACGCACCTTGGCGTTGTTGGAGTCAGCTTATTATTGGCCACATATGATGGACGACATCGAGGTGTACGTCCGAACATGTCTTGTATGCCAACAAGACAAGGTGGAACACAAAGTACCAGGAGGCTTTCTTGAGCCATTGCCTGTTGCGGAAAAACCATGGGACAGTGCTACCATGGACTTCATTACATGCTTGCCGAACTCGGAGGGCTTTGGCACCATCATGGTGGTGGTTGATCGGTTTTCAAAATATGCAACTTTCACTGCAACCACTGCAAATTACAAAGCCAAGGAGTCAACACGGTTATTTCTCAGGGATGTGGTCAAGCACTGGGGCATTCCAAAACATATTATCAGCGATCGTGATCCCCGGTTTACTGGTGCTTTTTGGAGGGAATTATTCAGCTTGTTGGGGTCGGAATTACATTTTTCCACCATCTTTCACCCCTAAACCGATGGGCAAACGGAGAGGGTCAACGCCCTCCTTGAACTATACTTGAGGCACTTTGTGAGTGCAAACCAGAGGGATTAGGCCAAGCTGCTTGATACAGCTCAATTCTCGTACAATCTGCAGCGGAGTGAGTCTACCGGGAGAAGTCCGTTTGAGCTAGCAACCGGCCAGCAACCTAACACACCAAAAACCTTGCCAGTAAGTCCAGAGTTAAGGAACCCAGGGGCGTTCCATATGGCGAAGGCATGGGAAGAACATGTAGATATGGCTAGATCGTATCTAGACAAGGCTGCCCGCAAGATGAAAAAGTTTTCTGATCGGAAGTGCAGACCGGTACACTACCGCATTGGGGATAAGGTAATGGTCAAGCTTAATCCCTGCCAATTCAAGTCATTAAGGGGCATCAACCAGAATTTGATCCGACGCTATGAGGGGTCGTTCGAAATTATTGCCAAGGTTGGCAAGATCTCTTTCAAGCTTGACATGCCTAGCCACTTGAAAATCCATCCCGTCTTTCATGCCAGTCAGCTCAAGCCTTATCACGAAGACAAGGAAGATGCGTAAAGAGGGCAATCCAGCCGTGCCCAAATATTCATCACTCCTTCTGCCCTCAACAAGAAAATTGAGGCCATTATCGACCATCAATTGGTCCGAGGCAAAGGTTGGGGCAATTCGAGCGCCCAATTTCTGGTGCATTGGAAGGGACAGCCACCCGAGGAAGCAACATGGGAAAAATATGACGATCTTTGGCAGTTCAAAGAACAGATTCGTGACTACTTGAATCTTTGTGGCGCCGCGGTCGTCGCCAATTCAAGTGGGGGAGAGTGTTTCGACCCGCCTGATCCTTCCCGAATTTTCCCGCCTTAGCTGTCCAAAATTCAAATCTGCCATGGCTGAAACAATTCAAAAACAACAATGATCACTTTACAGCATGCCTGACAACTTTTGGCAGCCTGCCTGACAGCTTTTCCAGCATGCCTGAACGGAATGATTGCTTCCCACCATGCCTGGCAGCAACTTTGCAGCAACTTTAGTTTACTTTTCTTGTATTCCCAGCCATGTGTGGCTGAATGAGTCTACATATACTTGTACAAGCATAGAAAATAAGCATCTCATATTACTTGTATTTTTTCTCCCTTTGAATATAATATGAAAATTGGCCTTGGCCCCAAAACCCTTTGTATGCCTTTCCTTCATCTTTATTTCCAGCTTTGTGTGTAAGAAGTGTTGTCATTGTTAGCACGTTTTTGTGCTGATCTTTCACTTGGAATGAAACTAGGCCGTAGCATTTTGGCTAGCTAGTTGTCCTCACGGTGTTGTTGAAAATTTGTGGAAAAATTAGTATTTTGAAGAAAACCTAGAAATTTGGATTTTAGCCACGAATTTAGCATGAATAATTGAGTAAAATGTGTTATTGAATTAGTAAAGCTTTGGGTAGGGATTTTCTTCAAGAAATTTCGAGGTCCGGGCACGTGGGCCAGGGGGCATTTTGGTCATTTCATAGAGTCGGGTTGAGGAACTTTGTAATTTGAATTGGCTATGATTTATTGAGTGTAGTTTCATTGAATTATCGTTATTTGGATAGTTTGGGAGCGTTGCGCATCCATTTTAGTTGTTGTAGAGGCTTGGAAGCTGGTGATGAATCTTCGGAGCGAGGTGAGTCTCCTTTCTAACCTTGTAAGAGGGAATTGTCCCCTTAGGTGTTCTACATGCTACATGTAACTGTTTGCTGGGGCTACATACGTACCAAGTGATGAGAGTCCGTACGTAGCGGCTACTATTGTTATGTCCGGGTAGTTAGGCCACACATCATGCCCTGTATACTTCTTGTAATGAATTATATGTATGTTATAATATCCTGTTGTGTGGTTTTGTTTCTCTGAGATTTATGAATTTTAAAATTAATATGGAAGGAAATTGTTTTCATGAAAAAATATTATGAAATGTATTAACTTACGGGAAGGAATATGAAAGAAATCATTTATGGAAAGTATTATGAAAGGAAAAGAAATGACTTATGAGTTTTGTACTCATGTAAGATATTATTGTTTCCCCGAGCTTTCATTTACTTAAATAATTAGAAAGGATTGTGGTGAAATAAACTTTACATTCTAAGTGCGCATGTTGTCGCTTCGTAATTTACATCCCGTGAGCGATATGTAATTTCCTTCACTTTTATGGGAGCGGGCCGTACGCCACGGCGGATTCATAGTGCACTCTTGGTACGAGCCGGTCGATCCCCGGTAGTGCACATGGATTTAATTAAGAATTCACTCTTGGTACGGGCCAGTCGATAACCGGCAGTGCATGGACGAAGTTACCCTATGATATGATATGATTACATTGATAGACACACTCTTGGTACGGGCTGGTCGATCCCCGACAGTGCATAGCTATTCTTCACTATGATATGATTACATTGATAGACGCACTCTTGGTACTGGACGATCGATCCCCGGCAATGCGTAGGGAGGATAACTATTAAGCATGCACTCTTGGTACGAGCCGATCGATCCCCGGCAGTGCATAGCTATTCTCCCTCATGACTCTAGTCGGTTGTCCTACTCTTGTGTGCGCATGACTGTTTTGTACTTTTTTTTCCTGATTTATGATTTGACAGATGTTTGGGGGAAAGGAGACAGGTGAGTTTTTACTGCTTTCAATATTTACTTGGGAACTCTGTATTCTCTTCACAATTGTGGTGCACTATTTACATGTTTATTGCTTTCCTTATATCCTGTTTATTTCTATTTACTGTTGGACCTTAGTGAGTACAGAGTCGACCTCTCGTCACTACTTATTCGAGATTAGACGGGATACTCACTGGGTANTCCTTTGTCCCTTTTATTTCTCGGACAAGAGTTGTATAATTGTATAAATTCTTAGAGACTGCTCATGTACTTGTGTCACCGGGTTCTGGGGATGTGTTGAGTCTTGTTTTGTTGAATTAAATAGATTTCTTGTCATGTTTAATTTACAAAAAATTATTTATTTGATTATGAAATGCAAGAAAGGCAACGATTTCAAAATTGTTAAACAGGAAGGTATTTCAACTGATTAAGGGGTTGGCTTGCCTGACAGTGGTGTCCGCCGCCATCACAACCCTTAGGTTTTGGGTCGTGACAACGTGGTATCAGAGCTCTAGGTTCCCCTAGTTCACGAGTCATGAGCAAGTCTAGTAGAGTCTTGTGGATCGGTATGGAGACGTCTGTACTTATTTTTGAGAGGCTACAGAGCTGTTAGGAGTACTTCCCTTCTTGATTCCTCCTCGTGCGATTTGATTCCTTTAAGGCTTATGCCTATGTTTCTTCCCACTCAATCTTACGCGTCGCGGAGCACTTGCTATGAATCGAGAGTTTGAGGAATTGTAATGGGGCTACATATACGGTGCGTGATGTTTTTCATGCATAGTCGATTGGACTATTGTTGTCGCCCTGCAAAAGAATATTATGTTATTTCAGCTCAGTAGCTGTGTTTCCGAGAGCCTTGAGGCTATTCTCAGATGGTGATGATGTTCTCGATTGGTTTTCGCGCGATGTCGATATGATGGTGGAATGCTTGCCCGTAGGATGGTGGTGATGAATGGATTGAAGGGGGGTCTTCTCAAAGTGTGAATTCGAGATTTCAGTGTTTTAGTTCCGGCGGAGGAAAGGCAATTGAACTATAAATGGTCAGGCTTGGGTGATAAAAGTAATGAATCTTGGTGTTACCGAGCAAGGTGGAGTATTCACCCGTGTTGTGGTACCGATGTTTGATCGAATAGAACATGTTACGTTCGCCGGTGCTATAGTTCTTCGGTTGCCTTGGGTTAGAGTGTTGTGAAGCGGTGTTGAAGAAGCAGCTGTTATAGACCGTGGTGTGCGGTGGTTAAGGTATTGAATGAGCATTTCTAATGAAGGCAGCTCAAGAAAGATGATCATCAGAGAGTTTGAAGTCGTGGTGATCTGATGGTTCAAGAGCTACAGAGAATGATATTGAATTGAGGCCGCAACTGAGAAGCATGCGATGAAGGGAGCCATGTGAAAAGTGTCAGGTAGCGGCTAAATCTCTAAATGCCAAGCGTCAAAGACGGAAGTCGGGTACTTTCTTAAAGGAATGAGTCCAACTAAGTAAGAAGTGGAAGTATAGCCTATGAGTTCAGTGGTAAGGCGGTGTGCCTTAGGGAGGAGTTAAAGTGATTTGAGAAATTTTGTGGACAGGGAGTAGGTCCACAAGCTTAAATCGAAATGTTGGTTATTTGGAGGACGGTTATATGCCACCGAGAGGAGTTGTTAGGGATGAAAAAGGATGCAGCACAACTTGGAATCAAAAGATGTTGTCGCGCGCATAGTGGATATCCATGGGGAGCGGACGGACTAGTCAAATCGATGAAGGAGGACAAGCTTAGGATGGGGGTCTCAATGTCGTAGAAAGTATGCCTCACAGCGTGGTGGAAGGTGTCGGTTGGTGAGTTTCCACATGTGGGTTATCTTCTGTGAGTAGGATAGCGGTAGTGGGGTTGGCAAGTTTCTGCGAGGGATCCTAGTGGCATGTCAGTAGGAGGCAGAATGTGCGAGTAGTGCTAGAGGATTCGAGTATTTGGGGGATGCTAACGGGGAAATTCAGAGGAATTGGACGGATTGGTTGAGCAAGGTCATGTCAACAAAGAAGAAAAGATCTCAGCAGTGTCTGGAGTGGTGCAGGGAGTAGCTTCGGGCTAAGTGGGGGAGTCCCACCACCTGCAGTTGGGTTGTAAGGTTGTGTCCTCATGGGATTGCGGATTGTCAGTGTATTGGCAACTTGTTACAACTAAGAGAAAGGAGTAAAGCGGTAATTGAGTATGGCATTCGATAAATGTGTACGAAGTTGGTCCTATTGGACCAGGGTTAGACTATGGAAGATTTAGAATTTGTGCTTAAGGCATAGGCAAGTTGTAAGGGAAGTGACTCAGTCACGTGCTTCATTGAGAGGATGTTCATGTGCTAGGAGAGCCTTGGGGTTGATTGTATTCGGGGCCAGTCAGAGTGGGTGACTCTCAGTAGTGGTCCTAATGAATTCAAAAGTTAGAGAATGCAGTGTTTAAGGGTTTCAGATAACAATATGATTGAGAATCGAGCTTTTGCAGCATAATCTCTGAGGAGAAGGAAAATGGTTGGAGGGTCCTATGTTATTTCAGCACGCAGGATAGAATTGGAGGAGTGAGAGAAATAAACTCCGAGTTATAGAAAGATTATCAGGTGGTTGTGAGACGGGTTGCGGAATTTAGGCAGCATGGTCTCGTGAATCAAGGTCACTCGGGATGAGTGAGGGTTGAGCTGCTATGAGTTGAAGGAAGTTGCTATTACCTTTGAGGCAACTAAAGATGATTAAAAGAAGATAAGTTGGTTAGCCATGGTTGAAATGGCACAAGTACAACAGTGATCAGTTCCTTCGGCATGATTGAGTACGTGTACGGTCTGTGCAGATATATGTGGGGCCTGTTGGCCATCGTAATAGATTTCAGTTGGAAGGATTCAAGTGCTATGGCATGTCAGGTGTAGGCGGGTCCCGGAAGGGTTATGGTGGTTCAGACCACTACTTAAGGATTTGCATGTATTATGATTGTGCTGTGCGAGTTGTGAAATGGTTTGATAATTTCTTATGTGTTGAGATTCCGCGTAGTGATGTGGTTGTGTGAGAAATGTGGCTCTTGAGATTCAAGTTATATATCACACCTCAGTTATGATTAAGTTTGTAGCAGATGGACCTATCAGTCTCCCCAGAATGGTGTTCTGCACTTAGCGTGCTTGTGACCAGTATTCAGTAATTAGTAATAGTGAGCAATTCGGCTCCGTGTATATATTTCCTTGTGTAAATATTATGATGGGATCGGATGGCACGCCGCCACGGGTATGTTATGTGGATCGGGTTGCACGCCGCAACAGTGTGATGTTGCGCAAGGATCCTGTAATTATTTTCTTGTGTTTTACTTCATAATTCTCTGCGGAAAGTTGATATTAGTTGAAATCCCTTCCGAGGTCATTTCCTTATGTGCCGTGTTCGAAATTGTGGCCTATTGGCGCATCGTGGCATCGTGTGAGGCTAATGATCGTGTTTGGGGTGATTGGTTGTCTGAGTAGTTCATACTAGGTGAGACGAAATTTATAAATTTGGGATCGGTGTGATAAGACTATGCAAGTACATTACAGGGCAATAACCATTATTGGTTGTAATGAGATCACGATCTTAGTCAGGATAAAGGATTTCAATGTTTTAAAGCTAACTCTGTAGTTGGTTAGGAATTTCTACACATTTCCTCGGTTGTGGTGGTATCGTCAGCATTATAGCAGAATGTATGTGTGTATCTTATAAGGTGCTTAGAGAGCATCAAATTCGTAAAATTTTGGCTATTAAGGTTCAGGGAGCGCCATTGTGCTCAGATGATGAATTATGCGGTGTATGGTGTTGATTCAACAAAGATACGCAGTTGTGTTCTGGTGCCTCGTGTGGTAGTTGATGTGGTGTTCACATATTAGAAACAGGCATGGCAGAGAATTTTGAGTGTTGGAACTGGGGTCTGAGTTTATTATATGGATAAACGGGAATATCTTAAGATTTTATCAAGCTAATGTGCTCAACTGGGTTGTGGTAGCACGGGCAGGTGCCCGAGATGTTAAATAGTGATTTCAGATAATTCTGGGGCAGTTCTTGGCACGTTCGAGGACGAACGTCTGTTTAAGTTGGGGAGAATGTAACGACCCGACCGGTCGTTTTGAGATCCAGCGCGTCGTTCAGCAGTTGGGAGTCATGAACAGCTCCATTTCGGGTATTGTGACTTGTGTGTATGGTCAGAGTTGAAATTCAGGAGGTTCGGAGTTAAATTGAGAGGAAAATTTTCATTTCGGAAGCCTTAAGTTGAAGAAATTGAGTAAGACTAGAATTTTGAGTAAACGACCTACAAATAAGGGCTCGAAGGTTCTAGCAGGTTCGTATGATGATTTCGGACTTGGGCGTATGTCCGAACGGGTTTTGGATAACCCGAGAGCATTTCGGCGTATATTGTGGAAGTCAGCATTTTGAAGGAATTTCCTAAAGTTTGGCTTAAAGAGCATTTCAGAGATATTGATGTCCGTTTGGGATTCCGAGTTTGGGAATAGCTTTGTATGGTGATTCTGGAGTTGGGAGCGCGATCGGAAGTGAATTCGGATACGCGGAAGTCAATTTAAGGTCATTTGGCTAAAGATAGAAATTTGAAGGTTTTTGAGAAAATCCGACCGGAAGTGGAAATTTTGATATCGGGGTCGGAATGCGATTCCGAAAGTTGGAGCAGGTCCGTAATGTCTAATGTGACTCGTGTGCAAAATTTGGGGTCAATCGGACGTGATTTGATAGGTTTCGGCATCGGATGTGAAAGTTAGAAATTTCAAAGTTCATAAAGTTGAATTCTTGCGCAATTCGTGTTTTCGGTGTTGTTTGATGTGATTTGAGGCCTCGACTAAGTCCGTGATATGTTTTCAGACTTGTTGGTACGTTCGCACGAGGTCCCGAGGGGCTCGGGTGAGTTTCAGACCATTTCTAGGCTATTTTTAACTGCTGGTTTTTGGCTACAACTGTGTTCTACGCGATCGCGGGGAATTGGTCGTGATCGCAGTGAGTAAAATGTGAGAAACGGGCCAGTGAATCGCGATCGCGGAAAGCCTTTCGCGATCGCGTAGAGTAAATGTTCTGCTGCAGTGACTCGACTTCGGAGGCTCATATCTCAAAATCTATAAGGAATTTTGAGATGATATAAAATGAAAGTTGTAGAACTTTGTGTCTAGTTTCTATAAATGTAAACCATTCATGATTTGGATTTGTGTACAAATAGTTATGGCTGTTACACTACAGGGTGTCCGGGAAGATGAAGAAGAAAGTTGTGTTGCACATGGGCTGACTTTGCCAGATTATATATAGAAATATATAAGTAATTGGAAGATGACCAACACAATAAAGTTGTATATCTTTGAGTATAGTTTTCAGAACATTTAACCATTTGTCATTTGGAGTTTTGTGCGAAAAGTTATGACTATTCTACTGGAGGCTGTCCGGGCAGGCTTGACAATTGTTCTCCGCGATCGCGAAGAGCAAACTTGGGCTGGAAAAATTGTTCTCCGCGATCGCGATGAGTAAATACCTGGGCAGAATGATATTTTAGCGGGTTTAACTCATTTTTCTTCATTTCTTCATGTATATGGGCGGAATTTGAGAGCATTTCAAGGAAGATTTCAACCAAGCTTCAGAGGTAAGATCATTCTACTTATTTCCAAGTTAAATACAAGATTATATCATGGATTAGAACATGAAAATTAGGGAAAATTTGTGGAAAAATTAGTATTTTGAAGAAAACTTAGAAATTTGGATTTTAGCCACGAATTTAGCATGAATAATTGAGTAAAATGTGTTATTGAATTAGTAAAGCTTCGGGTAGGGATTTTCTTCAAGAAATTTCGAGGGCCGGGCACGTGGGCCCGAGGGCTTTTTGGTCATTTCATAGAGTCGGGCTGAGGAACTTTGTAATTTGAATTGGCTATGATTTATTGAGTATAGTTTCATTGAATTATCGTTATTTGGATAGTTTGGGAGCGTTGCGCATCCATTTTAGTCGTCGTAGAGGCTTGGAAGCCAGTGATGAATCTTCAGAGCGAGGTGAGTCTCCTTTCTAACCTTGTAAGAGGGAATTGTACCCTTAGGTGTTCTACATGCTACATGTAACTGTTTGCTGGGGCTACGTACGTACCAAGTGACGAGAGTCCGTACATAGCGGCTACTATTGTTATGTCCGGGTAGTTAGGCCAAACATCATGCCCTGTATACTTCTTGTAATGAATTATATGTATGTTATAATATCCTGTTGTGTGGTTTTGTTTCTCTGAGATTTATGGATTTTAAAATTAATATGGAAGGAAATTGTTTTCACGGAAAAATATTATGAAATGTATTAACTTACGGGAAGGAATATGAAAGAAATTATTTATGGAAAGTATTATGAATGGAAAAGAAATGACTTATAAGTTTTGTACTCATGTAAGATATTGTTGTTTCCCCGAGCTTTCATTTACTTAAATAATTGGAAAGGATTGTGGTGAAATAAACTTTACATTCTGTATGCGCATGTTGTCTCTTCGTAATTTACATCCCACGAGCGATATGTAATTTCCGTCACTCTTATGGGAGAGGGCCGTACGCCACGACGGATTTATAGTGCACTCTTGGTACGGGCCGGTCGATCCCCGACAGTGCACATGGATTTAATTAAAAATGCACTCTTGGTACAGGCCGGTCGATCCCCGACAGTGCATGGACGGAGTTACCCTATGATATGATATGATTACATTGATAGACGCACTCTTGGTATGGGCCGGTCGATCCCCGGCAGTGCATAGCTATTCTTCACTATGATATGATTACATTGATAGACGCACTCTTGGTACGGGCCGGTCGATCCCTAGCAGTGCGTAGGCAGGATTACTATTAAGCATGCACTCTTGGTACGGGCCGGTCGATCTCCGGCAGTGCATAGATATTCTCTCTTATGACTCCAGTCGGTTGTCCTACTCCTGTGTGCGCATGACTGTTTGGTACTTTTGTTTTCCTGATTTATGATTTGACAGATGTTTGGGGGAAATGAGACAGGCGAGTTTTTACTGCTTTCAATACTTACTTGGGAACTCTGTATTCTCTTCACAATTGTGGTGCACTATTTACATGTTTACTGCTTTCCTTATATCCTGTTTATTTCTATTTACTGTTGGACTTTAGTGAGTACCGAGTCGACCTCTCGTCACTACTTATTCGAGATTAGACGGGATACTCATTGGTTACATATATGTATATGTACTCATACTACACTTTCTGTGCATTTTGTTGCACATGTACATTTATAGTACAGTGATTGATTTGGAAGACTTATACGGGCTGCATTCATCCAGAGGCGTTCCATAGCTGTCGGAGTCTCCCTTTTGTGTACTTACATGTTATATATATCTCCTTTGTCCCATTTATTTCTCGGACAAGAGTTGTATAATTGTATAAATTCGTAGAGACTGCTCATGTACTTGTGTCACCGGGTTCTGGGATGTGTTGGGTCTTCTTTTGTTGAATTAAATAGATTTCTTGTCATGTTTAATTTACAAAAAAATATTTATTTGATTATGAAATGCAATAAAGGCAACGATTTCGAAATTGTTAAACATGAAGGTATTTCAACTGATTAAGGGGTTGTCTTTCCTGACAGTGGTATCCGGCGCCATCATAACCCATAGGTTTTGGGTCGTGACAGCCTCATAATCCTTATCCTCACTCTCAGTAATTACCTTATCACCCTCAACATCACCCTCAGAATTAGTTGCTAAATGAAAGTTATAGAACTCACCTTCATCTTCACTAGACTCTTCTGTATCAGAATCACTTTCAGCAACCCTCTCTTTACCCTTCCCATGAGTATTATCACCCCTATTTATATCATTGTTACATGAGTGTGTTGCCCTAGCATTAACATCACTTGTTTGCCCATGTGGCATTTCGTTAAAGCCACATGGCTGAACATCAATGGGGTCCACATTTAAATAACCACTACTTAACATTTCATCTAGGTCCAAATCAATACACGGTGTATTAATTGTGTGACATATATACACATTAATAAAATCCCCATCCTTAAGGTCTTTACACAAAGCTAACACATCAGCATCATATTTCAAAAATCTAAATTCACCTTTTTGGTTAATTTTACATGCATATTTAGTTACTGTTAAGTACCCCATATCTTGAGCCCAATCATGAAAATGAATTATATGAAATTCATCAATGTCAACTTGAATAACAACCGGCCAAGTTCGCCCATTTACATACCTCATAAATGGGCAAGCCACTAACCACCCTAGATGATGAAACTGTAATTCACATAGACATCCATTGAAACCTATAAAAAGGGGGGGGGGGGGCAAGTCAGATACACTTTAACCCTAAAAAGCCATAAACTTTAACAAAGTGGGAGACAAGAATATTTTGATATTAAAAAAATACCTAATTTTTTAACCGTAAATGCCATATCACTCAATAAAAAGACAGAATCCCTAAAATAAAGTGAATATTCGATATTTTCCCCAAAACCCTAGTATAAAATCCCACAATTTGTGCATGAAGACAAAAGCCCTAATGTTTTAACCCCAAATGCCAAATCAGTCATGAAAAAGACAAAACCCCTAAAATAGTATTAATATTCGATGTTTTCCCTAAAATCCTAATATAAAATCCCAAATGACAATTTGTGCATGCAGACAAAAATAAATTTGACTATGACACATTACCCACATTATTTCATAAGAGGTTAGATGACAAAACAGAAAACAACATCAAAAGAAACAAACTAACCTTCAGATCCTAAAACGTGACTGGAATCGAAAGCTCAGACCAAACGAAGCTCGATCAGCTTTTGATTAAAAGAGGGGCAACCCCAATCGGTTGGTTTTGGAGTGATTACGATTAATTTTGTAAGAGGATGACTAATTTTCAAGCCATTACTTAAGCTAGGTTTAATAGGGGAAGGTTGGTAAGAGAGAGGAAAAGAGATGAAAAATGTGGGTTATGGTCGGTCTACTGATTAAAAGAGGGGGGACCCCAATCGGTTGGGGTTAATTTTCGCGCCCTTGACGTGTAACAGTCCCATTGTTCATTTGCTGACTGGATGAACATGTTAGCGAATGTGTAATACACGCGCGTAAGGTCAAGGGTAAAATGTGTTTATTAGTTCAAGGTTTCATGAGTTTGAGTGGGAAAGTTCAAAGTTTGTGTATCGGCTTTCAAAAGCCCTACAAGTTTAGGTGGCCAGGAAGCCATTATGCATAATAAGAAATGTATAGTGTCCTAAAAATCTTCTTACAAGTACTCAAGGCTTTCATGGAACAAGAGAAGCTGCATTCAGTCAATAAATAAATAAAATCATTGAGCAACATTGACAACAATAGCGCCCATGGCCTAATGGATAAGGCGCTTGACTTCTAATCAAGCGATTGTGGGTTCAAGTCTCACTGGGCGTGTATGCTTTTTGTATAACCTTTTTTATCGCATTTGTTGTAAACTAGAAAAATTTCACGACTTTTTGTATTTTTCAGTTTTAGTAATATATACTTCCCATAAATAGATAGCCGGCCCATTTAAGGGCTCCATGGACCAACCAAATTCGCTGTAGTGGGTTTACCCGGATCCGAATCCACTCTTCCAAGTTCCAAGAAACACCCCTTAAACCCCTCAAATTCATGCGTAAAAAGATCTTTTATCTTTCATGACGTTTCTGAAAGTAGTTTAAAAATGGCAGTTTCTTATACACAGTTTTCAAGTGTATTTGCACTACCTTAGTTCCCTGCTATAATGTCTCTCAAACTTCTTCTCCGGCCGCCAATGGCTTTCAGGCGACCCACATCACATAAAGAGACTTTATTTCTCAGCAGTTCGTTAATGGCTATGTACATAAGTTTAGAATTACACCCACTACTAAAGTTCTGGTCTTTTTGCAATTTAGCATTTTTATTGCTTAGCTCGTACTTTTGTGTTTCTTGAATATTAACATATAAGAAACTAGCTATAAAACGAGAGTTATTTAAAAAAACAACTTTTTAAAGCTCATCGACGTATTGTTCCTCGTCCGAGAATTCTTCGTCCTCACTTGTTTGAGCTTCATCAGTTGATTCGTCTTCCTCATTTTCTATAATTGTTACTTCATTTATATCAACTTCTTCCAATATGTGATCAGGATGTTCCAAATCATTTTCTAACTGATCGTCCATTATTTGGTGAACATTGGAGATATCGTTTTGATATGCAACATCTAACACATTCTCGATTTCCACCCTACCTACATGCTTAGTTTTCATTACAACCCCCCAATCGGACTTATTCCTCCGCAATGGATAAGGAGCATAATACATTTTCCTAACATTATGTGCAATTATAAAATGATCATAGCGATCATACTCCCTCGTATGATTAACCTCAATAATGTTGTATTAGTTGTGTACTCTCGTACCTCTTGTTGGATTTGGGTCAAACCACTTGCATCTAAAGAGTATCAATTTCTTATATGGCCAACCTGCATATTCTAGTTCTATTATTTCTTTGAGCACACCATAATAATCAATATCTCCAACTTGGTTGCCATCACTACGTACTTAGACATTGTTGTGACCTGAAGCCCAAGTCCCCAAGATATATCTTTCAAAAATTAATTTACACCATTATTTGGATTATTTACCTACATAGTGTTAAAAAATTTCAGAAGTTAGCATAACTTACAAACATTATTTACCTACATAGTGTTAGAACATTATTAGGATAAACTTACAAATTGTTTGAACAACGTATCAAATCTCGTATATACAACATCATGGCCAAATTGACCCACAAAGTGACTGTGACACATCAAATATTTTTAGTAGTTGCATCGAGATGTAATCGCAGTAAATTTTATATTTTGATAACTAATAAATCAATACTTACTTGAGAAATAGTACAACTTCAGGATAATTTAGCAACACATGAAGTGTAGCTGGCTTGTACTCCATATCACTCAAACTTCTCTTTCTAACATCCTTAGAACATCGGCCTGATTGATTGAATATGGACATTAATGGATATAGTGGATCATTCACACATTCGACCGTGTGCCTATTGGGCTTATTCCTAGAACATGGCACATTACTCTCAAAATAATAAGAACAAAAATGAGCAGTTTCCTTTGCAAGATAAGCTTCGCATATAGATCCTTCAATCCGATTCCTCTGCTTAACAAATTGTTTGCATTTGCCTATTGTCCTACATAATTTCATGTTAGCCAAGAACATTCAAATAAAACAGAAAATTACATCAAACGTATAATATTACCTCTCAAAGGGATACATCCATCTGCATTGAACAGGCCCTCCAAGTCGTGCCTCGTGTACAAGGTGGATTGGAAGGTGTTCCATCACATCAAAAAAACCACATGAAAATATCTTTTCCATCTTACTAGAAGTTACACGAATCCATCCGGAGTAGGTTTTCTTCCCTTAATGTGGTAGAACACAAGTCTTCGAAAAACAAACTAATCTCTGTGATGGGTTTCCAGATTCTTTCAGGAAAACCACAAAATGCAATAGGCACTAAGGTCTCAATGAAAACATGACAGTCATGACTTTTCAAATGGCTCAACTTCCCTACCTTCATATCAAACTTTTTTCCAAGATTCGACGCATAACCCTCAACCATCTTCAATTTCGTAACCCAATCACAAATTTTCCGTCTTTCCTCCAAAGTGAATGTGTAACTTGCTTTGGGCTTGAATATCTTACTATCATTTATTTTAAGCAAGTATAATTTTGGCCGCCTTCAATATTCTTGTAAGTCCATTCTAGCCTTCGGGTTATCCTTTGTCTTACTTTTAACATCCGTCACTGTGTTGAACAAATTGTCAAAATAATTCTTCTCAATATGCATGACATCAAGGTTGTGACGGAGAAGATTATCCTTCCAATAAGGCAACTCCCAAAATATACTCTATTTCGTCCAATTATGAGTAATACCGTATCCGAGGAATCTATAAGGTGGAGCTTCAGTAAATTTACTGAATGTCACGACCCAAAATCTATTAAGGTCGCGATGGCGCCGGACACCACTATCAGGCAAGCCAATTATTAAACAATTTAAAATAGATTCTTATTTCAACATTTTTCAAAATCATTACCTTTCACTTTAATACATAATAACTAGATGAAATCCATTTCAGTAAAAACAACAGTCTATTTTCCACTTTAATAAAATACATCCCGGAACCCAGTGTCACAAGTACATGAGCAACTTCTAAGAATTTATACAATTACTACAAGGCTTGTCCGAAATACAAGTTGGACAAGGGATAAAATGAAAATACAGTACATAGATGAAGACTCTGCCGACTGCGGGTCGCCTCCGAGTGATGCAGCCTGTCTAAGTCTCAAAGTCAGCCACTCTGCTATGAAGGTACCTGTGCAACAGAATGCACAACAAGTGTAGCATGAGTACGAAAACAACGTGTACTCAGTAAGTATCCCTCCTAACCTCAGAGAGGTAGTGACGAGAGGTTGAATTAGACACTTGCTATAAGTCGATTAAATATAATCAAGTGAGGTGCTAAGCATGAGTATCATGGGTAATTAAATAATAAGCAGAGATAAGAAATATCAACTCATTTCACATTTTACACATCAATTCTTCTTCATTTTTTTAACTGAAAAATTCAAAACTCCGTAGGCCGATAAATCATGTATAAATCACAGGAAATACGCAGCATTTATCATGCGCAAACAAAAATGCCGAGGGTCGAACGACACATACCAACAATAATAAATTGTGCACTGCCGAGGGTCAAACAACTCGAACCATGGATGCATCTATTTTCCCCTCGCGAATCATACCTGCGACTCAAGTACTCGTAGGTACACGTATTCACATAATAATCCACATTTTTATCAAGAAAATAGCTTCTCAAGAAAATGATAAAATTCTCTTTAGGTGAACATGAAAATAGTATTTAAATCATTTCTGGAAATTCATTTGCCACGTTTGACGAGGTTTTCAAATATTACAAGTCCGTCCGGAACACAATTAAACAAGAAAAAATAAATTCTCTTTCTAAATGATTAAGGAAATGAACTCTAATCTTCTTAGGCATCCAATGACTATTTCAATCATATTAGCGGTCTAATAGTACTGGCAAGATCACAAGTACAACAACTAAGGCATACTAGTGGGTCCTAGACTACCCGGACATAAGCATATTAGTAGCTACGCACGGACTCCCGTCACCTCGTGCGCACGTAGCCCCCGCAATTAATAACATGTATTCATTTAGTTCACCTATGAGGACAAATCTCCCTCACAAAGTTAGAAAGGAGACTTACCTCGCTCCGAAACTTCATAACCGGCTTCCAAGCCCTCCCGATGACTCCAATTTGATGCACAACGCCCCAAAACTACCAAATAATGGGCAAAGCAATGAACATTCACTCAAATACTTGTAAAAATTCAGATTATAAAATTTCCCAACTCCGTTCAATGAATTGACCAAAATGCCCTCGGGCTCACGTGCCCGGATTTTGGAATTTCTCGAAGATAAACTCTACCCATAGCTTTACTAGTTCAAATATACAATTTACTCAACTATTCACGCTCGATTCGTGGCTAAATTCCAAATTACTAAATTTCTAGGTTTTCTTCAAAATTCCCAATTTTCCCACAATTTTCATGTTCAAATCCATGTAATAACCTTGTATTAACTTGGAAATGAGAAGGAATCACTTACCTCATGCTACTTGATGAAAATCACCCTTTGTAATCCTCCAAAATCGCCCTAACCGAATGAAAATTGAAGAAGAAATGTCCAAATTCCCGTTTAAAAACAATTTGCCCAGACCTTATTTCCGCACCTGCGGTCCCCTTATCGCACCTGCGCTTCCGCAGGTGCGCCCAATCTCCCGCACATGCGGCCTACTCAGATCCAGCCCAAACTCGCACCTGCGGCGCCCAAAGCCGCACCTGCGGCCAAAGCCTCGCAGGTGCGGTCACACCAGGTGACTGCAAACTTCAGCTTTCTTCAACTTCAAATATTGATCCGTTAATCACCCGAAATCCACCCGAGGATCCCCGGACCCCGCCAATCACACCAACATGTCCCAAAACATGACACGGACTTGCTCGAGGCCACAAATCACATCAAACAACATCGAAACGACGAATGGCTCTCCAATCCAAACCTTTAAGAACTTAGAATTTCAAACTTCTTCGTCCGACGCCGAAACCCATCAAATCACATCCATTAACCCCAAATTTTGCACACAAGTCATTACAGACCCACTCCAACCTCCGGAATCGCATTCCGACCCCGATATCAAAATTTTCACTTCCGGTTGGATTCTTCAAAAACCTTCAAATTTCTATCTTTAGCCAAATGACTTCAAACTGATCTCCGGAGATCCGAATTCATTTCCGATCGCGCTCCAAACTCCCGAATCATCATACGAAGCTATTCCCAGACTCGGAATCCCAAACGAACATCAATATCTCTGAAATGCGCTTCAAGCCAAACTTAGGAAATTCCTTCAAAAATGCTAACTTCCACAATTTGCGCCGAAATGCTCCCGGGTTATTTAAAACATGATCCAGACATACGCCCAAGTCCAAAATCATCATACGAACCTGCTGGAACCTTCAGATCCTGATTCCGAGGTTGTTTACTCCAAATTCCATTCTTAGTCGATTCTCCCAACTTAAGACTTCCGAAATGAAATTTTCCTTCAAATTTGACTCCGAACTTCCCGAATTTCAACTCCGACCGTACACACAAGTCATAATACCTGAAATGAAACTGTTCATGACGTCCAACCGCTGAACGACGCGCTAGAGCTCAAAATGACCGGTCGGGTCATTACATTCTCCCCCACTTAAACAGACGTTCGTCCTCGAACGTGCCAAGAACTTCTCTTGAGTTATCTGAAATCACTATTTAACACCTCGTGCACCTGCCCGTGCTGCCACAACCCAGTTGGGCACATAAGCTTGATCGAATCTGAAGATATCTTCCTTTATTCGTGCAATAAGCTCCGAACGCAGTTCCAACACCGGAAATTCTCTGCGAGGCCTGTTTCTAATATACGAACACCGTATCAACTACCACACGAGGCACCAGAACACAACTGCATACCTTTGCTGAATCAGCACCATACACCACATAATCCATCATCTAACCACAATGACGCTCCCTGAACCTTAATAGCCACAATTCTACAAATCGGATGCTCTCAATGCACCTTATAAGATATATATACATACATTCTACTATAATGCTGACGATACCACCACAACGGAGGAGATGTGTAGAAATTCTTAACCAGCTGCAGAGTTAACAAAACATTGAATCTTTTCTCTTGACTAAGATCATCATCTCATTACGAACCAAATAATGGTAACTATCCTTTTCATGCATTTCACAAAATCTTATCGCACCGATCCCTGATCCATTAATCTCGTCTCACCTAGCATGAATTGTTCAGTCAACAAATCACTCCCAGACATGACCATCAGTCTCACACTATGCCACAATGCGCCGATAGGCCACAACCCGTACGCGATGCATAAGGAAATGACTCAGGAAGGGACTACTCGACTCACGCAACTAATATAAACTTTCCTTAGAAAATAGGAAGTATAACATAAGAAAAATAAATATAGGGAACCGTGCTCATTGTCACATTGTTGCGGCGTGCAACCCGATCCGAATAACATACTCGTGGCGGCGTACCACCCGGTCCCATCATAAAACTCACATAAGGAGATATACACGGAGCTGAATTTGCTCACTATTACAAATTACTGAATACCGGTCACAAGCACACTAAGTGATAATACCATTCTGAGGAGACTGATAGAGTCATATGCCACAAAACTTAAGCACAACTGAGGTGCGATATATAATCTGAATCACAAGAGACATCCTGCTAACATAACATCATCACCACGCGGAATCTCAACACATAAGGAATTATCAAGCCGTTTCACAACTCACACGGCACAATCACAATATCACATGAATTTGACGAAGACGAAACTACATCTGATATTCCAACACCCCCTCTCTGCGGAGCGCTATACTGAAATGAACACATCTGACTCGCATGAAGCCCACAATCTTGTTTAAATCCATTCACACACTTCAATCCAATTCCGCTCACACTGCACTAGGCTGAAAGCCTTACCCGGGTCCATAATAACCCACTTCTTCTCATAATACACAAGAACAACCATCATAGCCAGGACAACCACCCCGTAAATCTGCAATAAAATTGTATTGAACACCTTACATGCATAAATTCTCAACCAAGCAACGTTACATTCCTTCATACTCAGCCTGAAACTTCGATCCATTAAGTGACTACATGTCACACTTATACAATCTTCCCGTGGTCACGCTCCCACGACCTTCCACGAGGTAACAAGTATGCACCTCCATGCCACCGACCACACTAATGCTACTAAACGCATCAAGAACCCATGACCAGGGTACGAAGCCTCTTTCACCGAATATCGATCTCAGGTGACACTGAAGGTAACACTAGCTTACTCTGAACTTTCAAATCACCTTTTCTTGCCCATCCGAGCTCATGACATCCTTGTTAACACCGAACCGCAATCTTGATTCTTACTCCCAGTTACATACCGTTTACTGCACCTAACATGCCAATATGAGATCGCGTAATAATTCTATCATAACTCCTGAACCACCAATAGGGGAAACACTTCATCATATGGAAACCCTTTTACTTACCTCAATTCAAGAGAACAGTCACAACACCCAAGCGAATTCTCACAATCACCCAACATGTAAATCCTTAAGTGGTAGTCTATACCACCATATCCTTTCGGAATCTGCCTACACCAGACAGACCCTAATACTTGAATGCTTCCAGATAAAATTTGTTACGACGGCTGACAAGCCTTGCACACACCGGCACAAACCACATGCATAATTTAATCACACTGACGAACTGACCACTGTCGTACATGTGCCATTTCAACCATGGCTAACCAATCTATCTTCTGTTTAATTATCCTTAATTGCCTTAGAAATAATAGTAACCCCATTCAACTCATAACAAACTCAATCCTCGCTCATCCCGAGTGGCCTTGACTCATGAGACCACGTTGTTTCAATCCCACAAATCGTCTCGTACCCTCCTGATAATCTTTCTACAACCCGGAGTTTATTTCTCTCACTCCCCCAACACTATCCTACACGCTGAAAATAACATAGAACACTTCGAACACTTTTTCCTTTTCTCAGAAATTATACTGCAAAAGCTCGATTTTCAATCATACTGCTGCTTGAAACCCTTAAACACCGCATTCTCTAACTCTTGATTTACTAGGACCACTGCTAAGAGTCACCCACTCTGAGTGGCCCCGAATGCAGTCAACACCAAGGATCTTCTAGCACATGAACATGCTCTCAACGAAGCACGTGACTGAGTCATTACCCTTACAACTTGCCTATGCCTTAAGCATAAATTCTGAATCTTTCAAAGCCCAACCTTGGTCCAACAGGGCCAACTTTTGCACATATTCATCAAATCCCATGCAAAATCACCCTTTTCTCCTTTCCCTTAGATGTAACAACTTGCCAATACGCCGACAATTTGCAACTCCATGAGAACACAATCCTACATCCCAACTGCAGGTGGTGGGACTCCCCCACTTAGCCCGAAGCTACTCCTTGCACCACTATAGGCCCTGTTGAGATCCTTCCTCCTTTGTTACATAATCTTTCTCAACCGGTCCGTCCAATTCTTCCGAATTCTCCTGCTAGCATACCCTAAATACTCAAATCCTCTAGCACCATTCACATATTCCACCTCCTACCGAATAACCACTAGGATTCCTCGCAGAAACTTGCCAACCACACAACCGCTAACCTACTCATAGGAGATAACCCACCTGTGGAAATCACCAATTGATACCTTCCAACAACGCTGCGCCGCACACCCTCTACAACATCGATATCTCACCCTAGGCCTGTTCTCATTCACCAACTATGTCCGTCCGTCCGCTCCTCATGGACATCTACTAATTGCGCTACAATATTTTCAAATTCACCGCCATGTAGGCTCTTTCTTCATCCCTAACGACTCCTCCCTGTTGCATCCAACCTTCCGCCGAATAACCAACATTTCAGCTTAAGCTCGAGGACCCACTCACCGTTCCCTAAAACTCTCAAATCAGTCCAAACCTTTCCTCAAGATAGGCAGTTGTCTACTACTGAACTCATATGCTATGCTGCCACTCTCCCATTTTTAGTTAAACTCATTCCTTTAAGCCACTACCCGACCCTCATCTCTCATGCCTGGCATTTTAGAGATTTAGCCGCCACCTGACACTTCTCACATGTCTTCCTCCATAGCATGCTTCTCAATTGTGGCCTCAATTCAATATCATTCTCTGTAGCTCTTGAACCAGCAGATCACCACGACTTCAAACTCTCCGAAGATCATCTTTCTCGAGTTGCCTTCATTAAAAATAACTATTCAATTCCGAACCACTACACACCGCGATCTCTGACAACCGCTTCTTCAACACTACTTCACAACACTTTGACCCAATGCAACCGAAGAGCCATAACACCGGCGAACTTAACATATTCCATTCGATCGATGACGACGATATCAAAACGCATGTGAATATTCCACCTCACTTGAATACACCAACTCTTACTACTTTATCAATTCGAACCGGACCGTTCATAGTCCAAATGCCTTTCCTCCGCCGGAACTAAAATACTGGAATCTCGAAATCACGCCCTGAGAAGACCTCCCTTCAAACCATTCATCACCCCAACATATGGGCAAGCATTCTACCATCATATCGACATCGCACGATAACCAATCGTAAGCATCATCACAACCGGAGCATAACCTCAAAGTTCTTAGAATCACAGCTACTGGCTGAAAACAACATATTACTCTTCCGCAGAGCAACGACAATAGCCTCAATCAACTTCGCAGGGAGAAACATCCCGCACCACATCCATAGTATCATTAAAGTTCCTCAAATACTTGATTCATATCAAGCACTTCGCGACGTGTAAGAGCGAGTAGAAAGAAACATAGGCATAAGCCTTAAGGGAAACCAATCGCACGATGAGGAATCAAGAAGGGAAGTACTCCTAACAACCCTGTAGCCTCTCGAAGATAAGTACAGACATCTCCGTACCGATCCGCAAGACTCTACTAGACTTGCTCATGACTCGTGAGACCTAAGGGAACCTAGAGCTCTGATACTATATTGTCACGACCCAAAATCTATTAAGGTCGCGATAGCGCCGGACACCACTGTCAGGCAAGCCAATTATTAGACAATTTAAAATAGATTCTTATTTCAACATTTTTCAAAATCGTTACCTTTCACTTTAATACATAATAACTAGATGAAATCCATTTCAGTAAAAATAACAGTGCATTTTCCACTTTAATAAAATACATTCCGGAACCCGGTGTCACAAGTACATGAGCAATTTCTAAGGATTTATACAATTACTACAAGGCTTGAACAAAATACAAGCTGGACAAGGGATAAAATGAAAATACAGTACATAGATGAAGACTCTGCCGACTGCGGGTCGCCTCCGAGTGATGCAGCTTGTCTAAGTCTCCAAGTCAGCCACTCTGCTATGAAGGTATATGTGCAACAGAATGCACAACAAGTGTAGCATGAGTACGAAAACAACGTGTGCTCAGTAAGTATCCCGCCTAACCTCAGAGAGGCAGTGATGAGAGGTCGAATTAGACAATTGCTATAAGTCGATTAAATATAATCAAGTGAGGTTCTAAGCATGAGTATCATGGGTAATTAAATAATAAGCAGAGATAAGAAATATCAACTCATTTCAAATTTTACACATCAATTCTTCTTCATTTTTTAACTGACAAATTCAAAACTCCGTAGGCCGATAAATCACAGGAAATAAGCAGCATTTATCATGCGCAAACATAAATGCCGAGGGTCGAACGGCGCGGACCAACAATAATAAACTGTGCACTGCCGAGGGTCGAACGACTTTAACCATAGATGCATCTATTTTCCCCGCTCGCGAATCGATCATGCGACACAATCAACATAATAATAATAAGGCTAACCTGCTCGCGAATCATACCTGCGACTCAGGTGCTCGTAGGTACACGTATTCACATTAATCCACATTTTTATCAAAAAAAATAGCTTCTCAAGAAAATGATAAATTCTCTTTAGGTGAACATGAAAATAGTATTTAAATCATTTCTGGAAATTCATTTTCCACGTTTGACGAGGTTTTCAAATATTACAAGTCCGTTCGGAACACAATTACAAAAAAAAGAAAAAATTCTCTTTCTAAATGATTAAGGAAATGAACTCTAATCTTCTTAGGCATCCAATGACTATTTCAATCATATTAGTGGTCTAATATTACTGGCAAGATCACAAGTACAACAAGTAAGGCATGCTAGTGGGTCTGAGACTACCCGGACATAAGCATATAAGTAGCTACGCACGGACTCCCGTCACCTCGTGCGCACGTAGCCCCAACAATTAATAGCATGCATTCATTTAGTTCACCTATGGGGACAATTCTACCTCACAAAGTTATAAAGGAGACTTACCTCGCTCCGAAACTTCATAACCGACTTCCAAGCCCTCCCGACGACTCCAATTTGATGCACAACGCCCCAAAACTACCAAATAACAGGCAAACCAATGAAAATTCACTCAAATACTTGTAAAAATTCAGATTATAAAATTTCCCAACTCCGTTCAATGAATTGACCAAAATGCCCTCGGGCCCACGTGCCTGGATTTCGGAATTTCTTGAAGATAAACTCTACCCATAGCTTTACTAGTTCAAATATACAATTTACTCAAATATTCACGCTCGATTCGTGGCTAAATTCCAAATTACTAAATTTCTAGGTTTTCTTCAAAATTCCCAATTTCCCCACAATTTTCATGTTCAAATCCATGTAATAACCTTGTATTAACTTGGAAATGAGAAGGAATCACTTACCTCTTGCTACTTGATGAAAATCACCCTTTGTAATCCTCCAAAATCGCCCCAACCGAATGAAAATTGAAGAAGAAATGTCTAAATTCCCGTTTAAAAACAATTTGCCCAGGCCTTATTTCCGCACATGCGGTCCCCTTATCGCACCCGCGCTTCCGCAGGTGAGACCAATCTCCCGCACCTGTGGCCTCCTCAACTCCAGCCCAAACTCGCACCTGCGGTGCCCAAATACAACAAACTTCATTTTTCTTCAACTTCAAATATTGATCCGTTAATCACCCGAAATCTACCTGAGGGCCCCGGGACCCCGTCCAATCACACCAACCTGTCCTAAAACATGACACGGACTTGCTCAAGGCCACAAATCACATCAAACAATATCGAAATGATGAATCGCTCTCCAATCCAAACCTTTAAGAACTTAGAATTTCAAACTTCTACGTCCGACGCCGAAACTCCTCAAATCACATCCGATTAACCCCAAATTTTGCACACAAGTCATATTCGACATTACGGACCCGCTCCAACCTGCGGAATCGCATTCCGAATCCGATATTAAAATTTCCACTTCCGGTCGGATTCTTCAAAAACCTTCAAATTTCTATCTTTAGCCAAATGACTTCAAACTGACCTCTGGACATCCGAATTTACTTCCGATCGTGCTCCCAACTTCAGAATCACCATACGAAGCTATTCCCAGACTCAGAATCCCAAACGTACATCAATATCTCTGAAATGCACTTCAAGCCAAACTCAGGAAATTCCTTCAAAAATGCTGACTTTCATAATTTGCGCCGAAACGCTCCCGGGTTATCCAAAACCCGATCCGGACATACACCCATGTCCGAAATCATCATACGAACCTGTTGGAACCTTCAGATCCTGATTCTGAGGTCGTTTACTCCAAATTCCAATCTTAGTCGATTCTCCCAACTTAAGACTTCCGAAATGAAAGTTTTCCTTTCAATTTGACTCCGAACTTCCCGAATTTCAAATCCGACCATATGCACAAGTCATAATACCTGAAATGAAACTGTTCATGACGTCCAACCGCTGAACGATGCGCTAGAGCTCAAAATTACCGGTCGGGTCGTTACACTGAAGTTCTAGACCCTCTCCCAAATTTCCTCACCTGAAAGTATCGGAGGTGGAGAATCATATTCCATTTTATTCTTTTGGAATGCATTTCATACTTCTAAACTCATGATCAGGAGGCAATAATTGACGATGACAATCAAACCATGATTTCTTTCGGTCATGTTTCAAAGTGAATGCTTTACTATTTTCCATGCAGTAAGGACAAGCTAGCTTCCCAGCAGTCATCCACCCAAACAACATTCCATACGCAGGAAAATCGTTAATAGTCCACATTAAATTAGCACGCAAATTTAAATTCTGCTTGGTTGATATGTCATATGTTTCAACACCAGCATACCATAATTGTTTTAGCTCATCAATCAAAGGTCGCAAATATACATCTATCAAAATTTTCGGATTACGTGGACCGTGGAAAATACAATTTAAGAATATATATGGACTAGTCATGCACAACTCGGGTGGTAGAATATAAGGTGTAAGAAAGAAAGGCTAACATGAATATGATTTCGCAGATACAGAAAAAGGCGTGAAGCCATCCGCACACAGACCTAACCGAATGTTCCTTGGTTCACTAGAAAAATCTGGATATGTCTTATCAAAGTGCTTCCAAGCTTCTCCATTTGAAGGATGACACATAACACTAGGTGGTATTCTATTTTCAAAGTGTCGTCTCATATGAGGAGCAGAACTCACCGACGCATATAACCTCTTTAACATAGGTATAAGAGGTAAATAATGCATGGCCTTGATAGCGACCATATTCCTGCTGGAAAGCCTCTTGAAACGAGGCTTTTCACCAAATTTACAACTGTCTAAAGTTGCATCATCTTTATAATATAACATGCAACCATCTTCACAACAATCAATTCTCATTAACGAAAGTCCTAACTTAGAAACCAATCTCTTTGCCTTATAGAAATCACCAGGTAAGTTGATATTATGGTCAACTAGTTCACTCATAAGGTCAATGAAAGAGTCCATGGCTGCTTGAGAAATATTCCAATTAGATTTGATACTTAGTAATCTAACTACAACAGACAACTCAGAGTGCGGACTTCCTTCACGTAGTGGACGACTAGCTTCCTCTAACTGTTCATAAAAATGTTTTGTGTCATCATTAGGAGTTTGTTCAATATTTTCATTGGGCTCACCCCCGAAGTGCATCCCAAAAGCATCCGCAACCATATCATGAATTCTAGAATCACGATTTGTATTCTCCACTGACCTACTACTTTCACCAACAACCATGTTATGAAATATCCCACGGCTACCATCGATCTCTCCATGATTAGTCCACACAAAGTAATTTTCTATAAATCCCTTTATAAAGATGAAGCTTAACTTCCTCCTAAAAGTTTAATTCATATCCTAAAAGTTCAACTATAAATCCTAAACCCTAGATTCTAACTAAACTATTCAAGACAATACAAAGTATAATTCAAATCTAACTAAACTATTCAAGACTAATTAAACTAATTAGTTAATAAAATTAATTAATAAAACTAATTAAAGCAAGACCTAAACCTTAGTCCTCAATAAAATACAATGTTCAAATAATTGAAACACTAATTGAAACAATAAAATACAATGTTCAAATAATTGAAACAAAAACTAGAAATAACAAAGAAATGGGTTGTAATTCAAACCTAGAATTTTTAGGTGGAGAAGGAGATGGGCGACAGTCAGTGGCAGTGGCAGTGGCAGTGGCAGCGGCAGCTCCGGCGACGGGCGGTGGCTACGTGGGGTGGGGAATGAGATTTGTCTGAGGGAAATAGAGAAGGGGATGGGAAGGTATAGAGGGAGGAGTTAGGAAAACGTTTGGGGAAGAAAATAAGAGAAATGGGGGGAAATATGTATTTCATTCTGAATTTCAGAATTACCAACGAACATTGGTCGGTAATTTGGTCAGTACATTAAGTGTTGAACGTTTGACCAAATACCAACCAATTTTGGTCGGTTTTAAAAAAAACTAAATTCTTTTTTTTTGTTTTTATTTTTTAAAATATTATAAGCTATAAAAAAATTATTATAAGCTATAATAAATTATTATTAACTATAAACATTTATTTTATTTAACTACAATTATTATAAATAATTATAAACTATAAGCATAATCTTTACAAAAAATTATATTAACTAGGTAATTACTTTTAATAGATTATAATAGCATTTATGTAAGTAAAATTTTAAGTTATATTTAAGTATATGAGTAATTTCACACACACGCATACACTATATTTTAATTGATGATCAATCTTATACATTACTACGTAGGAATAATTAATCAATTAATAAACCAATATAATATTATTCTATTTTAGGTCGAGACGTTTTGTTTTATATATTAATCGATAAAGGTCAAAACGTTTTGTTTTTAATATTCATCGATGCATCTAAATAAGTTATAAGTCGATGAATCAATTTACAAGTCTATTAATCCCTAAAAGAACCCGACCCTGTGTTCCTAGTGCTTCATGTTCTTATATATATACCGCTACCAAAGTATATATATATATATATATATATATATATATAAACACACACACACACACACACACACACACACACACACACACACCTCATTGTAATACTTTAACTATATATATAGCTTGTTATAGTATATGTTAGTGTGTGTATATATATAACACACACACTTCGTTGTGCTACTTTAACTACATATATAACATGTTATAGTATATGTTACTGTATTCATTATTTGTATTATAACAGAGTTAATGGATTACATTCATTCATCACTAATAATGCATGACATAAATTAATCGATATAGGTCGAGATGTTTTGTGTTTACTATTAATAGATATAGGTCAGACGTTTTGTTTTTAATATTCAACGATGCATCTGAGTAAGTTATAAGTCGATGAATCAATTTACACACAGATATATTTGATGATAAATTATATATACTAATTAGGATCTTCAGAAGTCTATCAATCCCTAAAAGTCTATATATATAATTACTATATAAATTATATATACTAATTAGCACATATTCCTTTTTCTGCTATGAAACATATATCTGTCTTATCCACTTCTTTTCCACCTAGACAATCATTTCCTTGTTCTATTTGTCCTATGGCTAGACAAACTAGACTTCCTTTTCCTAACAATTCTATTAGTACAACTAGACCATTACAATTGATACATATTGATACATGGGGGCCTTATCATACACCCACATCTTCTGGATCTAAGTATTTTCTTACAATTTTTGATGACTTTTATAGATCCACTTGGACTCACTTATTGGGATCCAAAAGTAATTCTTTCTCCTTAATCAAAGCCTTCTTAGCCATGGTAAGGTTTAATCAAGCTAGTTCTTCCTACTTTGCTGAACTTGGGATTATTCACCAAACAACTTGCCCTCACACACCTCAACATAAATTGCGTGGTTGAAAGAAAACATAGAACTCGCCTAGAAACATGTAGGGCTCTATTATTTCAGTCCAAACTTCCTGTCAGTTTTTGGGGGGATTTCTTGCTAACTGCTACTTATTTGATCAACATAATTCCATCTAGAGTTCTTCAAAATAGGTTTCCATATGAAGTTCTATATGGGAAGTCACCTAATTATTCCCATTTGAGGGTCTTTGGTTGTTTAGCCTACTCCATTGTACCAATCCCTCACAGGGACAAGCTACAACCTAGGGTATTCCTTGTTTTTCTTCGGCTACCCTTTGCCAAGAAGGGTTACAAACTTTACAATCTACATACCAAGAAATGCTTTGTATCCAGGGATGTCATTTTCCATGAAGACTATTTCCTTTTGCTACTTCTCTTCCCTCTTTTGAACCTCCATCTTTTACTGCCACACTTCCTCCTCCCAATGATGTTCCTTTCACTTTTTCTCCTCCTACTACTTCTGTTGATTCTCCTACCTCTCCCTCCAATCATTCTTCTTCTTCTTCTTCTTCTTCTTCTTCTTCTTCTTCTCCTACTGTTCATACTACTTCTCTTGTACCTAGTCTTTCTCCTCCTGCTTATAACACTTCTCCTTTACCTTTTAATACTGATATCCATTCTCCTCCCACTTCTTCTCTTTATCCTCCTATTATAAATCTTCCAAACCACATAATGCCCCATCTTACCTCCAAGATTATGTATGTAACTTGCCTTCTTTCTCTGCAGCCCATTCTTCTTCCCAACATTTTGAGTCTGAACTTACTAGTTACTCTCAGGCTTCCTTAGTTCCAGCTTGGCAGGATGCTATGAGGAAGGAGTTTGAGGCCTTGGATTACAATCAGACTTGGGATGTTGTCCCTCTTCCTGCTGGCAAGAAGCCCATAGGTTGCAAATGGGTGTACAAAATCAAGTATATGGATGATGGTAGTGTTGAGAGATACAAAGCTAGACTTGTCATAAGGGGTGACACTCAAGTTGAAGGGGTTGACTTCACAGAAACCTTTTCCCCTGTAGTTAAAATGTCTATTGTAAAATGTTTAATAGTTGTAGATGTTAAGAAATATTGGTCTCTTTTTCAACTTGATGTTAACAATGCTTTTGTTCATGGGATATTGATGAGGAGGTTTATATGAAATTAACCCGGTGGATGTCCATCTCTTATCCTTCTACTTTCGTTCCTCTTGTTTGTAAGCTGAAGAAATCTCTTTATGGTCTTAGACAAGATTCTAGGCAATGGTATGCCAAGCTTTCTAGGCTTCATATTCTAGAGGTTACTCTCACTCTCTTAATGACTACTCTTTGTTTGTAAAAGGCAGTCCTGGGCATATGGTTCTTCTGGTAGTATATGTTGATAACATAATTATAACTGAGGATGACAGTGTTGAAGTCACTTCTTTGAAGCAGTTCTTAGACTCTAAGTTTAAAATCAAAGATCTGGGGTCTTTGCATTACTTCCTAGGTATTAAAGTGTGTTCTGTTTCTGGTGGGGTTATTCTCAATCAAAAGAAATTTACTTCAGATCTTCTTCAACAGTTTGCTTGCATTACAGTCACTCCTGTGGTTTGTACTTTGGATTTGAACACCAAATTGTATGCTGATTCTGGTGATTTACTGCCCGCTCATGAGTCTTATAGAAGTCTAGTAGGCAAATTGCTATTCCTCACTCACACCAGACCTGACATTTGTTTTGTTGTTCAATATTTAACTCAATTTCTAAAGTCTCCAAGAGTCCCTCACATGACTACTGCTTCACATTGTATTGAGATATCTCAAAGGTACTATGGATCTGGATTTGTTTTATTCAGATTCCACTGATTTCTCTATTACTACTTTCTCAGATAGTGATTGGGCAGCTTGCCGTGACACCAGGAGGTATGTCACTGGTTTTTGCATTTTTCTCCTGGGACAATCAAGTTAGTTGGAAGTCCAAGAAACAACCCGTTGTTTCTCTTTCTTCAGCTGAAGCTGAGTACAGGGCTTTGAGCAAAGTGGTTGCTGAGTTAACTTGGTTTTTTAGGTTGTTGAAAGATTGTGTTGTGCCTGTTATGTTACCTTGTCTTTTTTTTGTGACAATCAAGAAGCCCTCCATATAGCTGAGAATACGGTTTTCCATGAACGAACGAAGCACATTGAAGTTGATTTCCACTTCATACGAACAAAGCTAAGTGATGGTTCGATACACTTGTCTCATGTCACTACCTCCAAGTAGCTAGCTGATCTACTCACTAAGCCTCTGCCGGGCACTCATCATCATCATTTTCTCTCCAAGTTGCAGGTGGTCTCTCCCTCCAACTTGAGGGGTGAGGGGGGGGGGGGGGGGGGGGGGGGGGGGGGGGGGGGTGTTGGCATGATGGAGTATTTAGCCTCTAGCCCCAAACATAAAAACTAGCAACATTAGTGGTTAGCTGTGTAATAGTTGTATTTATTTTTCTCTGGCTATTTTTGTAATAGTTGTATGTTAGTTGTTAGTATGATAGATATGGCCCATTGTATAAATAGGTAGTAATGGATCAAATACTTTGTTCTCATTTTTCGTCACATACAGAGAAGGGAAAATGTTGCCTTCACATTACTTGAAACCCTAGTGTGATTTCACCTAAATTCCTCTACTCAACATGTTTTCATACTCAAAGAAGATGTTTCTCTTGACAGCTCTTGAATGCTTTAAGAAACAATTTGAACTTCCAACTTCAAAGTCTATTTGAAATACATTTTGACTTAATGTAAATGATATGATGACAATCATCCAATAAGTTAATTATACCTATAATCTCTTTGTACTAGTCAGTATTGTTTATATTTAACCATTTTGAGTATTTGAATTTAACTTTTGGATGTGGAATTATAAATTTCTAAGTATTTTGGTAATAGAAGCACCAGTTGTCTTTGATATTTAAGTTTTTAAATGCAGTCATGACAGCAATACAAGTGATTCTTTGATTTGGGTATCAAAGTATTGGTCAGGGGCGGAAAACGGGCGAGGCAGGTCGAAGATGGCGGGTCAAAAAATGGGTAATGTAAAAACGGATAAATTATCCGACCCGATCTATATTTAATATGGATAAAAGAAGGGTTAACCTACCTATATTATCTATGATTTTTTTAATATGATCACTTTTGGAAGAATTCCAAGTCTCCCAAACTTGAAGAACTCCCAATTTGAGTCTTTTCAAATGTAAAAGTTAAACCCATTAGTTATCTATAGTTATCCATTTTCTAATTGAATAATATGATTCTTATCCATATTTGACCCATTTTTAGAAAGTTCATTATCCACCCCAAGTATATATGAAGCTATGAGGGACTACCCTTTGACTCAAACAGATTAGAATTGTATATAGAAAACTAGCTTAGACGAAGAGTAAATGCCTAAGAATAGAAGACATGTCTTTAACTCGTGAATGAATCCTATAATGATAGATGCCTTGTTACTGTTTCTACTTTTTCTTCTCCAATCTTTAGTTCTGGGAATACAAATCCTTTTTGGCTGGACATCGTATCGATCTGGTTCTCCAAACCCTAAGGTGTCAATCAAAATCCATCCCAATGTAAATACGAAGCCCTATCAGAACACATAGCAGCTCCTTTGTCTCCACACTTCTTCTATGTATCGAAGTTTAATGGACCGTTGCCACTACCACAACATGTCTTCATCAAAGTCTTCATCTTTAATCCCAAGAATGCGTGGTTTTTAAGAACAACCATGAATGTTGTTAGAAACTAAGCGTCCACCAAACTGTATAGAGAACCTGTTTCTCTATCAGTTCCCACCTTAAGCAACAGACTGTAAAACCAAACAGTAAGGGGACCTGGTCCTCTACCAGTTCCCTAAAAAAATACACATAGACAACAAGTAGAAGAGACCTGGATTTTTACGTGGAAAAATCCCAACTCAAGGGGACAAAAACCACGACCTACACTGGTAGGATTTCAACTTCACTAACTTGTAATCTCAACTATTACAATCCACTTTGTAATGACTCTCTTACAAAGACTTCAACACACTAACTTGTAATACACTTATTATCTACTTTGTGTAACGACCCGACCGGTTGTTTTGCGTTATCAGACCTCGTTCCCCTATATAAGTATTCCCATAGCGGCTTCTTGTGATTTGTGACTTATGGGGACGGGCGGTTCGGGATTTGGAAGTGTTTGGAGCAGTTAAGGAATACTTGTTCCTTAAGGTTGGCCTATTTGGCCAAGTTTGACTTTGGTCAACATTTTGAGCAAACGACCTCGGAATTGAGTTCCAACAGTGTCAGTAGCTTCGTATGATGATTTCAGACTTGAGCGTATGTTCGGAATGGGTTTTCGATAACCCATGAGCATTTTGGCGCCCGATATAGAAATAAGGATTTCCTTCAGTTTGAAATTTTGTCTAAAATGGGCATTTATGTTATCGAGGTCTGAATGTGGTTCTGGGATAGAGAATAGTTCCGTTATGTCATTTATGACTTGTTTGCAAAATTTGATGTCATTCCGAGTTGTATAGGTCGATCCGCCGCATTTTTAAAGAAATCAAGAACTTGAAGTTTCTTAAGTTATGGTTTTAGGGGTTTTGGGGTGTGATTTTGAGATTTAGCATTTTTTTGGGGTGTTCCAAAGGCTCCAGCGAGTCCGTATTATGATTAAGGACTTGTTGGTATATTTGGACGGGGGCTCGGGTGGGCCCAGGTGCCTTCCGGACACCACACGAGGCCAAACACCAGCTGAAAATACAGCTGGTGCACCTGATCTAGTGTGACTGCAGGTGCGGTTTCCCGGTCGCAGGTGCTGACATCTCACAGGTGCGGATCCAATTCCGCAGGAGCAGAGCCGCAGGTGCGGGCCCAGTCCTTTCCGTCCAACTCCGCAGGTGCGAGGCCCTGCTCGCATGCGCGAGACCGCAGGTGCGGAACCCCTGTAGGCCAGGCAATGTATTTTTATTTAAACACGGGATTTCCTTCATTCTTTTCATTTTACACCTTCATTTAAGACTTGAGAGCTTGGGAAGAACACACCACGCCCTAGCTACTATTAAGGTAAGTTAATTCCTTCCTAATGCTAGTTTCATGCACGAATTATTAATGGGGATAACTACTAGATCATGGAAAATCAAGATTTTGGTAGTAAATTTAGGGTTCTTGAGGAAATTAGGGAATTGTCCGTTTAATGCTATGAATTCAAGTAGAAACTACATATTAATGATCCTTAGGCTTTGGGTAAGTGATTCTTTTGAGAATTTTCGGAATCCGAGCGTGCGTTGATAATTTCAAGAATGATGGGGCATTATGTGGTTTGGGAATTCTTCAAGAATGATGATTTTATTGAATAAATACGATAATTTCACCACATCGAGCATGCATTGATATAATTGTACACCTTTTGTCTAGTTGCGAGTCCTCGGGTGTAGAGTTCAGAGTTTCGGGCGCATTCGCGGTCCGGGAGGTAGATTCGTCACGAGGTGAGTCTCCTTTCTAACCTTGTAAGAAGGAATTGTCCCCAGAGGTGATCTATATGCTATGTGCACTTGTTTTGGGGGCTAAGTACGCACCAAGTGACGAGAGTCCGTACGCAGCGGCTATCATTATTATGTCCGGGTAGTTTTTGTCCACAGCATGCCTTATATGCTTCCTTGTAATGCCTTATATGCTTCCTTGTAATGCCATATGTACTATGAGATCATGTTATGTATAGTATTGGTTCTCTGAGGCTTTATGGAAATTGTTGACTTGAAATGGATTGGTTACAGAAAGTAAGTTTTATAAGTTATTGTGTGTGCATGTGACCGCTTCACAATTTACATTACGCGAGCGATGTGTGATTTCCCCACTCTCATGGGAGCGGGACATACACCACGGCGGATTGAAAGGTGCACTTTTGGGATGGGCCGATCGATCCTCGGCAATGCATAAAGATGATATAATTGAGAATGCACTTTTGGTACGGGCCGTTCGATACTCGGCAGTGCATGGACGAGATTTGTACTATGATATAATATGATTACATTGAGAGATGCACTTATGGTACGGTCCGTTCGATCCTCGTCAGTGCATAGGTGAGATTTTACTATGGTAAGAATGCACTTTTGGGACGGGCCGTTCGATCCTCGGCAGTGCATAGATATTTTCCTTATGACTCCGACCGGTTGTCTTATTCCTGTGTGCGCTTGATGGTTTGGCATTGTTTCATGGATATTGACTCGTATTGGATATTTGGGGAAAAGAAAGTGGCCATAGTTATTGTTCCAGTATTTACTTGGATTTATGTGCTTTATACATAATTGCTACTCACTGTCTTACCTGTCTACTACTTTTATTTTATCATTGTTATATCATACTGTTGGACCTTAGTGAGTGTCAAGTCGACCTCTCGTCACTACTTCTTCGAGATTAGACGGGATACTCATTGGGTAAATATTTATTTAATATGTACTCATGCTGCACTTCTGCACTTAACTGTACATGTACTGAGGTCGGTGCTTCTGGTTATTATATCAAAGATAGATCCTGAGCTAGTGGATTTGACTTCACGGTGAGCTGCTTCTTCTGGCGGTTTCCAGCAGTACCATGGAGTTTTCCTTTTGTGTTTTCCCGTCTATTTCATACAGACAGTGGGATTGTATATATTACCTTTTGGTTATTTTGTTAGCATGCCCGTGACACTCGTGACACTAGTTCCTGGCACACACGTAGTGGTTGTTTTGGAATTTTGGGCTGTATATATATATATATATATATATGCTTGTATTTTGGCCCACACATCGTTATAGCTTTATTACTTATCACCGGATTATCATTTTTGGATATCATGCTTAAAACTGTTTAAAACTAGTAAACGTTGGAATACTTAATCAATTGGAAAGGGGTAACACTTAGTGATTTTGTGTTGGCTTGCCTAACCCCGGAGTTGGGCGCCATCAGGACCTGAGTTAGGATTTGGGTCGTGACAACGTGGTATTAGAGCCCTAGGTTCATGTAAGTCTCACGAGTCACGGGCAGGCCCAGTAGAGTCTTGCGGATCGGTACGGAGACGTCTGTACTTATCTTCAGGAGGCTATAGGGTGTTAGGAAACTCCTCTTTATTCATATTCTATCGTGCAATCGATGATGTACTCAAACCTATTCTTCCATTCTCTCACAGGTGGTGAGGACGCGTGCATCCGATGTTCCTGATCCGGGAGATTCCGCTACCCCCGCCGCTCGAGGTCGTGGTAGAGGCAGGGTAGAGCACATGCTCGAGGTAGGGGACGAGGACGTCCTAGAGCTATACCAGTGGCACCACCAGAGGACCCTATCATAGAGGAGCAGGATGAGGTACCTCCAGTAGCACCTGCCCCAGTGGACTTCATGACGGCGCCAAGCTTCCAGGAGGTCATGGGCCGTATGCTGAGATTCATGGACACCATGTCCTAGGCTGGTTTATTTCCAGCAGATCCTGCCACTTCTCAGGTGGGAGGGGGAGTCCATACCCCTACCGCACAGGCCGTAGGACAGACAACAGCAACCCTAGAGCCCAGGACAGTTGCAGAGGGTGATCAACAGAAGATGTTAGACAAATGGACTCGATTGCGCCCTCCAGTCTTCGGGGGTGAGCGAGGCGAGGATGCCCAGGTTTTTATTGACAGGTGCAGGGACAGACTGCACAAAATGAGGATTTTGGAGTCACATGGAGTGGATTTCACTACATTTCAGTTGGAGGGCAGAGCTCACAGGTGGTGGCAGTCTTATATTCTCAGCAGGCCAACAAATTCTCCTCCTGTCACTTGGGATCAGTTCGTGCAGATGTTTCTAGACAGATATATTCCACCCTCCGAGAAGGAAGAGTTGCGGCGTCAGTTTGAGCAACTAGAGCAGAGGCATATGTCGATAACAGATTATGAGGCCAGTTTTTTAGAGTTGTCACGCCATGCACTTATGATATTGCCTACTGATGCCGAGAGAGTGCGGCGGTTTGTGTTCGGGTTACATACAGGTATTAGGGCCACCATGGCTCGGGAAGTGGAGATGGGTACTCCTTACCAGCTTGTGGTCGAGATAACTCGACGGATTGAGGGGTATCGATTAAGGAGCAGAGAGCAGGGTCAGCAGGATAAAAGGGCTAGGTTCTCAGGGGATTTCAGGGATGCTCCGGCTAGGAGAAGAGGTCAGTTCGGGGGTGGTCAGCCCAGCAGGCCTCCATATTCAGCACCTCCACTACCTCCTCAAGGTTGTTCAGTGAGGACTCAATTCAGTGCCATGCCAGAGCGTTCATACCGTACTCCAGCTACTCAGGGTTCACCCAGTGGTTACTACAGTCGCCAGAGATCCTACGGTTCATATTTCAGTGCTATGCCATAGGGTCCACATCATTTCCTAGATATTCAGGGGTCTTCTTCTTCGGGGCAACGGGCTATGGTGCCTTGGGTATGTTACGAGTGTGGGGAGCCAGGCCACATGAAGAGGTATTGTCCTAAGTATCAGGGCAAGGCAGTGCAACGGGGTTATCAGCCTATGGGTTCAGCTCCAGCCGTCCGGCCACCGAGAGGTGGAGGACAGGTCAAAAAGGGTCGTCCCAGGGGTGGAGGCCAGTCGGGAGGAGTTCAGCCAGCTCCTGTTCACTCTGGTGGGGTTCAGTCTTCAGGTGATCCAGCCAAGTTCTACGCTATTCCGGCCAGATCAGATGCAGTGGCCTCAGACGTCGTGATCACAGGTATTATCTCAGTATGTGGTAGAGAGGCTTCAACATTATTTGGCCCAGGATCCACCCATTAATATGTTTCATCACTATTTGCTCAATTTCTGGGTGTTCCTCGTGAGTCCTTGGGTTCTCCTATATATGTGTCCACTCCTGTGGGCGATTCTGTGGTGGTAGACCGGGTCTATCGGTCTTGTGTGATCACTTTCTGCGGTTTCGATACTAGAGCAGATCTTTTATTGCTTGATATGATTGATTTTAAGGTTATCCTAGGCATGGATTGGCTATCTCTTTATCATGATGTGCTAGATTTCCATGCCAAGACGGTTACTTTAGCCATGCCTGAGTCACCTAGGCTAGAGTGGAGAGGTTCTTCAGTTAGTGCACCCAACCGAGTTATTTCCTTCATAAAGGCTCGGCATATGGTCGAGAAGGGTTGTTTGGCTTACCTTGATTATGTGCGGGATACCACCGGCGAGCCTCCGACTATTGATTCGGTGCCAATTATTCGAGTGTTTGCAGATGTGTTTCCTTCAGACCTTCCAGGCATGCCTCCAGATCGAGATATTGATTTCTGTATTGATTTAGCTCCAGATACTCAGCCTATTTCCATTCCCTCGTATTGTATTGCTCCTAAGGAGTTGAAGGAGTTGAAGGAGAAGCTTGAGGAGTTGTTGTCTAAGGGGTTCATCAGGCCGAGTGTGTCGCCGTGGGGTGCTCCAGTTCTATTTGTGAAGAAGAAGGATGGGTCTATGTGGATGTGTATTGATTACCTCCAGTTGAATAAGGTTACCATTAAGAACAAGTATCCTCTACCGCGCATTGATGATCTGTGTGACCAGTTGCAGGGTGCTCGTGTGTTTTCCAAGGTTGATTTGAGATCGGGTTATCATCAGTTGAAGATTCGTGCTTCAGATGTTCCTAAGACTACATTTCGTACCAGATATGGCCACTATGAGTTCCTGGTGATGTCTTTTGGTTTGACTAATGCCCCAGCAGCATTCATGGACTTGATGAATAGGATATTCAGGTCGTACATTGATTCCTTCGTCATTGTCTTCATTGATGACATCTTGATTTACTCACGGGGCCTGGGTGAGCATGAGCAGCATTTGAGGGTTGTGCTCCAGACCTTGGGGGAGTAGAATCTATATGCTAAGTTCTCCAAGTGTGAGTTCTGGTTAGATTCCATGGCGTTCTTGGGGCATGTGGTATTCAGAGAAGGTATCAAGGTTGATCCACAGAAGATTGAGGCAGTTCAGAGTTGGTCGCGTCCTACTTCAGCTACAGAGATCAGGAGCTTTCTGGGTCTAGTAGGCTATTATCGCCGATTCGTTGAGGGATTCTCTTCTATTGCAGCTCCATTGACTAGATTGACTCAGAAGAATGCCCCGTTTTGATGGTCCGACGAGTGTGAGAAGAGCTTTCAGAAGCTCAAGTCGGCATTGACCTCAGCACCAGTTCTGACGTTGCCTTCCGGGAGAGACCTCTAGACTTAGACATTTAGTCTTTGGCTAATCGCCTAGTGAGATTAGATCTTTTAGTGCCTCGTCGAGTTCTAGCCCATGTGGTTGCTCAGTCTTCGTTATTGGGAGAGATTAAGGTCCAGCAGTTTGATGATCCATGCGTAGCAGAGCTTCGGGAGACAGTGGTCCAGGGGAGGGCCAAGGAAGTTACTTTGGGCGAGGATGGTGTTTTGAGGCTCCAGGGCCGTTTATGTGTTCCTAATATTGATGGCCTGAGGAAGAAGATTCTAGAGGAGGACCACAGTTCTCGGTATTCAGTTCATCCGGGTGCGACGAAGATGTATCGTGATTTGAAGCAGCATTACTAGTGGAGGCGGATGAAGAAAGACATTGTGAAGTATGTGGCTAGGTGTCTTAATTGTCAGCAGGTTAAGTACGAGCATCAGAGGCCGGGAGGTCTACTTCAGCAGATGCCCATTCCTGAGTGGAAATGGGAGCGCATCACTATGGACTTCATGGTCGGGCTGCCTCGGACTTTGCGGAAGGTTGACGCGGTTTGGGTCATTGTGGATAGATTGACCAAATCGGCGCATTTCATTCTTGTGGCCACTACTTACACTTCAGAGAGGCTGGCCCAGGTTTACCTTCGGGAGATAGTCCGGTTGCACGGTGTGTCGGTGTCCATTATATCAAATCGAGGTCCCCAGTTCACCTCGCACTTTTGGAGAGCGTTGCATAGTGAGATGGGCACTCAGATAGATCTCACCTCAACATTTCACCCTCAGACTGATGGTCAGTCAGAGGGTACAGTTCAGATATTGGAAGATATGCTCAGGTCTTGTGTGATTGACTTTGGGGGTCAGTGGGACCAGTTCTTGCCTTTGGCTGAGTTTGCGTACAATAATAGTTATCAATCCAGCATCGAGATGGCCACATTTGAGGCTTTGTATGGTCGGCGGTGTCGTTCTCCTATCGGCTGGTTTGAGCCTGGCGAGGCTAAGTTATATGGCATGGATCTGGTGAGAGATGCTTTGGAAAAGGTGAAGTTGATTCAGGAGAGACTCCGCACAACGCAGTCCAGACAGAAGAGTTACGCGAATCAGAGGGCGCGTGACGTAGCATTTATGAAGGGAGAGAAAGTTCTACTAAAGGTTTCGCCGATGAAGGGCATTATGAGATTCGGTAAGAAGGGCAAGCTGAGCCCAAGGTTTATAGGTCCTTTCGAGGTATTGAGGCGAGTCGGAGTGGTTGCTTATGAGCTAGCTTTACCTCCCAGTTTATCCGGAGTTCATCCAGTTTTTCATGTATCCATGCTCCGGAGATATCATGCCGATTTCTCTCACGTGGTTGATTTTAGCACTATTCAGTTAGATGAGAAGTTGGGATTCGAGGAGGAGCCAGTTGCTATTATTGATAGACATGACCGCCAGTTGTGGTCCAAGAAAGTTTATGCTTTGAAGGTCCAGTGGAGGGGCCAACAGTTGATGAGGCGACTTGGGAGTCCGAGGAGGGTGCGGAGCAGATATCCACAGCTATTCAGTACTTCAGGTACGATCCTAGTCCCATTCGAGGACGAACGTTTATTTAAGAGGGGGAGAATGTAATGACCCGACTGGTCATTTTGCATTATCGGACCCCGTTCCCCTATATAAGTCTTCCCATAGTGGCTTCTTGCGATTTGTGACCTACGGGGACGGGCGGTTCGAGATTTGGAAGTGTTTGGAGCAGTTTAAGAACACTTGGTTCCTTAAGGTTGGCCTATTTGGCCAAGTTTGACTTCGGTCAACATTTTGAGCAAACGACCTCGGAATCAAGTTTTGACATTGTCAGTAGCATCGTATGATGATTTCAGACTTGAGCGTATGTTCAGAATGGGTTTTTGATAACCCGGGAGCATTTCGGCGCCCGAAATAGAAATAAGGATTTCCTTAAGTTTGAAATTTGGTCTGAAACGGGAATTTATGTTATCGAGGTCCAAATGTGGTTTTGGGACCAGGAATAGTTCCGTTATGTCATTTATAACTTGTCTGCAAAATTTGATGTCATTCCGAGTCGTATAGGTCGGTCCGGTGCATTTTTAGAGAAATCAAGAACTTTAAGTTTCTTAAGTTATGGTTTAGGGGTTTTAGGGTGTGATTTTGAGATTTAGCATTGTTTGGGGTGTTCCGAAGGCTCGAGTGAGTCCGTATTATGATTTAGGATTTGGTGGTATATTTGGATGGGGGCTCGGGTTGGCCCAGGTGCCTTCCAGACACCACACGAGTCCAAACACTAGCTGAACATGCAGCTGGTGCACCTGATCTGGTGTGACCGCAGGTGCGGGACCGCTCTTGCGGTCCCAGCCTCGCAGGTGCGGACATCTCGCAAGTGCGAATCCAATTCCGCAGGAGCGGAGCCGCAGGTGCGGTCTCCAGCTCTGCAGGTGCGAGCCCAGTCCTTCCCGTCCAACTCCGCAGGTGCGAGACCGCATGTGCGGTCCTCGAGCCGCAGGTGCAGAACCCCTGTAGGCCAGGCAATGTATTTTCATTTAAACACGGGATTTCCTTCATTCTTTTCATTTTACACCTCCATTGAAGACTTGAGAGCTTGGGAAGAACACACCACGACCTAACTACTGTTAAGGTAAGTTAATTCCTTCCTAATGCTAGTTTCATGCACGAATTATTAATGGGGATAACTACTAGATCATTGAAAATCAAGATTTGGGTAGTAAATTTAGGGTTCTTGAGGAAATTAGTGAATTGTCTGTTTAATGCTATGAATTCAAGTAGAAACTACATATTAATGATCCTTAGGCTTTGGGTGAGTGATTCCTTCGAGAATTTTCAGAATCCGAGCGTGCGGGCCCGGGGTTAAATTTTTGGAATTCTTCAAGAATGATGATTTTATTGAATAAATAGGATAATTTCCCAACATCGAGCATGCATTGATATAATTGTACACCTTTTGGCTAGTTGCGAGTCCTCGGGTGTAGAGTTCGGAGTTTTAGACGCATTCGCGGTCCGGGAGGTAGATTTGTCACGAGGTGAGTCTCCTTTCTAACGTTGTAAGAGGGAATTGTCCCCATAGGTTATATATATGATATGTGCACTTGTTTTGGGGGCTACGTACGCACCAAGTGACGAGAGTCCGTACGTAGCGGCTATCATTGTTATGTCCGGGTAGTTAGGCCCACAACATGCCTTATATGCTTCCTTGTAATGCCATATGTACTATGAGATCATGTTATGTATAGTATTGTTTCTCTGAGGCTTTATGGAAATTGTTGACTTGAAAGGGATTGGTTACGGAAAGTAAGTTTTATAAGTTATTTTGTGTGCATGTGACCGCTTCGCAATTTACATTCCGCGAGCGATGTGTGATTTCCCCCACTCTCATGGGAGCGGTCCGTACGCCACGGCGGATTGAAAGGTGCACTTTTGGTACGGGCCGATCGATCCTTGGCAGTGCATAGAGATGATATAATTGAGAATGCACGTTTGGTACGGGCCGTTCGATACTCGGCATTGCATGGAGGAGATTTGTACTATGATATGATATGATTAAATTGAGAGATGCACTTGTGGTACAGGCCGTTCGATCCTCGGCAGTGCATAGGTGAGATTGTACTATGGTAAGAATGCACTTTTGGGACGGACCGTTCGATCCTCGGCAGTGCATAGATATTTTCCTTATGACTCCGGCCGGTTGTCTTATTCCTGTGTGCGCATGATTGTTTGGCATTGTTTCATGGATATTGAATTGTATTGGATATTTGGGGGAAAGAAAGTGGCCATAGTTATTGTTCCAGTATTTACTTGGATTTCTGTGCTTTATACATAATTACTACTCACTGTCTTACCTGTCTACTGCTTTTATTTTATCATTGTTATATCATACTGTTGGACCTTAGTGAGTGTCAAGCCGACCTCTCGTCACTACTTCTTCGAGATTAGACGGGATACTCACTTGGTACATATTTATTTAATATGTACTCATGTTGCACTTCTGTACTTAACTGTATAGGTATTGAGGTCGGTGCTTCTGGTTATTATACCGGAGATAGATCCTGAGCTAGTGGATTTGACTTCACGGTGAGCTGCTTCTTCTGGCGGTTTCCAGCAGTACCATGGAGTTTTCCTTTTGTGTTTTCCCGTCTATTTCATACAGAAAGTGGGATTTTATATATTACCTTTTGGTTATTCTGTTAGCATGCCCGTGACACTCGTGACACTAGTTCCTGGCACACACGTAGTGGTTGTTTTTGAATTTTGGGCTGTAT